>BQKZ01000210.1:93433-154425 GCA_036244855.1 Temnopleurus reevesii | reverse complement strand
AGAATATAGATCTGCTTTAAAAAGCAAGAAAACAACGTACATCTGATATTGTGCACTGGGCTCATGTACATGCAAATTATTTGTTAAATAAATACTTCTTAAGCATAGCCTTATACTTATCTAAATCGGAAATATTTATCAGGTAAGACCATAAAAGAATCATTTTTCATGAGGTAGATCAATCCAGGTAACCTGTTTTGTGATAGACTTTTCAATCCGTGTGAAAAATAAACAAAAATGAAGGCAAATGTGACATAAGTAGATATAATTAGATTGAAAACTCTGTACCTGTTCATTTGACTTTAAGGTACCATAATTCAAATTTGAGATATAACAGACAAGATTCATAGAACATTCTATCAAAATTTGTTGTATTTTTAGGAGTTAGAATATTTTTAAAGGGAAATAACAATATTTTGAATTAGAAAATGTGTGATGAAGAGGATAAGATGTAAGAATCGGCACATTAATTTGATAAATATTTTCTTTTTTTCAGTTTGACTATGTGAAAGACAAAAAGAAACTATGCCATGCAAACCTCACTATCTTTCATGGAATATTAATGATATCAAATTGTTCAACATGAAATTGTAATATTAATGAACCAACAATATTGATATGAATACATTTTAGTGTTAGCTTCCATATTTTGAACTCCTTTGGTTCCTAGTATGAACAGGGGCATGCAACACGAACTTCCAAGATTCTGTCAAAATCCCTCACAGAATTTAATAAAGATAGAACATGTTCAAGTTTATCAGCAAAGATATTGAATTCCGTCACTTTCTTCATCCTCCCTGTGTAACATTTTGGAAAATGACGGCATCTTACCTGGCCTATTAGCAACGATGTTCTCTCTTTCCCCGAAACCTTTCATCATTCTATGATTCATGTAATGTAATCATGCTGTTTTTATTCAAACTATTACTATGATGATGCTTCGCAGCCACCATGTATGAATGAGCCGAATCCCAAGGTCATGGGAGATATACGCGGGGGTATAACCTTCGCCCGAGTCGCGCTTGAAATTGCGCTTATTCGGAACTGTCTGACGGACACAGCCAGCCCCATTGATTTCTGATGGTTTCAGCTTCCCGGAGCTGGGCTAAGCGGATTAGTGCAGAGATATTGATTACAGCCGTGGTGAAAGGGTGGAAGAGAATGGAAAGGAGGGATGTTCTATTGGATTGATAGATTGATAGATGTATATAGAGAGCTAGATGGATAGATAGATAGATCAATAGATAGATATACAGATGGATAGATAGATAGATGTGGATTGTGATATAGAAAGGTGATAGCAATCGACAGTTAGATAGAAAGATAGCCAGATAAATAGATAGAGGGAAAGGGAGGGAGGATGAGAGAACGTGAAGGCAATAGAAAAAATTACATGTGAAAGAGAAGTTGAGATAGTTAGGGAGAAGAGTAGTTAAAGGAATAATAAAGAAATCTGTTAACCATAATTTTTTTTAAATATAATATGTCATACAAATATATAAATAAAGATATGTAAATACAAATGAATAGAAATTAAATGTGCATGAATTGACTACAATGTAAGTTATTTGAAAAATATTACATATTTATATAGACTGATTTTACTGAGAAAAAAAAATGTCTGGATGATAATAGATATGANAGATAGATAGATAGACAGGTAGATAGACAGGTAGATAGATGGAAAGATAGATAGATAGATAGACAGGTAGATAGACAGGTAGATAGATGGAAAGATAGATAGATAGATAGACAGGTAGATAGACAGGTAGATAGATGGAAAGATAGATAGATAGATAGATAAATAGATGTGGGTACTGATATGAAAATGTGATAGGAATCGATATGGAGATTGATAGATAGATAGAGAGATAATTTGAGGAGAGGGATGGAGGAACATAGAATTTGGAGGCAATGGATTAAAAAATACACATGGAGGAGTAGTTGAGATAGATGGATAGGAGATTAGTGAAAAGAGTAAGAAAAATTCATTATGCAGAAATCTTTCAGACGAAAGTATGTAAATACCAATGCATCGAAATTGAATGTGTAAATTGATTATAAGATATTTGAAACATAAAATGAGCAATTTTACTTAAAAAGAATCAGGTCTGGATATAGTAACACGTTTGGAGATTAAGATTAACTACTTATGTATGGTCATCAATTAAACCCAAATCATGAAAAAAAGAGAGAATAGGGAGGGAGGGAGCGAAAGAGAGAGGAGGGTGGATGAATAGAAGAAAGTTCATTATAAGGTGAATAAATAAATAAACATGCAATCCTGTTTAAACAATTGACCTCCAAATAGCGATAGAATTAACCATTAATTATTAAGGTATATGGCCTTCCAATGGTTATCACCATCACAGCCCAAAGCAAAGACTCTTGGGTATTATTCACAATTATACCCAGCACACACTATGAGCAGAAGGGACAAAGGACTGAGACAAAGTAATTCATTAATGCATTTACAATAACTTTATGATCAGAAAAGAAAACTCCAATTGTGACTCTTGTTTAACATTTTTCTACTGAATAACAAGGATGGAAATTTCTTTTGTCCCCATCTGATATTGTTAATGCTTGAATGGAGGTTGTTTACTTTGTCCCAGTCTTTCGTCCCTTCTGTTCACAGTGACGTACATGTCATTATTTCTAGACCTTGGTCAATGATAGGTGTGAAATATGGCTAAATCCATAGTAGCAAGTATCATTACACAGTACATGTTAGAATAAATGGATTTCTTTGACAGTCATTGATTTTTGTTCATGTTTGCTGCATTAATAGGTTTGTTGAACTATTACTATTCGTGGTGGTGAACGAAAGGTCACTGAAATGCAAATGTTTTGTATGTATAGGCCCATGACATTTGCTTTGATAACAATCAGTCCATGTACCGGTAATACCTGGATGTCAATGGAAACATTTGATATAACCCTAACCTTAGCTATCATTCTTTTGTTTCACACTTTTTTTTCAGCAAGACTTCTGACGCTATCAACATTTTTAAAAGGATTTTGTAGAGATATTCAAAAGTAATGAAACATGAAATTGTCTGTAAATCAGCAACAATTGTGTGTTCCAGAAACTTTCTAAGACATTTTCATGAAGAATATCTTAATGACATATTCTATTCAGAAAATTAGAAAATATAGCTCAAACTTATTCAGAGTATCTTTCAACTTGTTAGCATTAGAAGAGGAAAAAGAGTGTTTTCACATCTTCTATAGATCATTCGTTGTAAATGGCCGAGGTAGATGTTGTGTATATAAAATGTAGGATTAAGTCTGAACTTTTTATACAGCTGGTTAAGGAACTATTGTGAAACCACTGCCGCAAACATCAACGACACTAAAACTATTATCAACACGACTTCTATTTGCCTTTGATTACGTTGAACCAATTACAACACAGGAATATTCAATTAATTTATATTTGTTTTCACTTAGATTTTTCTTCTGTTTTTACTTTCCTTTCTTGTATGGATTTTTCATCTGAAAACACTTTTCAACTTGTCCTGTTTTAAAGTAATACTTATACAAATAAAGTAATACTTATACACACTTCATTGCCTGTTTCAGTCACTTATTTTGCATGATGTAAATTTTGATCAATTTTTTTTGTTGTTATGTCAGCCCATCAGTCTTATTTCAAAATCAATTGTTAAATGGGATTTTTGTTGATTAACCTAGAAATGGTTGTTGTCTTAAAGAAGTGGCCACTTACGGTATATCATCAGGCACTGACGTTAGGTCAATTTTTTAAAGCCTAGCAATTTTGAAATTGACATTCATAACTTCTCTCTCCAATCTTGAGCTAAATACCTCTCCAATATCCATCCTTAACACCAGCACCAAGATGCATCTAACTCTCATCCATTTCCTCCCCATTAAGCGCAGCCTCGTGCACCTCAGACTAATTTTCACACGCTCTCCGCGCTAAGAACTCTCTCCCTCTCCCTTATTTGTGTAGGTTATGAGTCATATGGAAGACAAACACATTCCATATTTTGCAATTACTATCCATTAGAATGATCGTGATGCGGATCCAAATTGCGTCGCGGGTCAGTTCGACCCCGAGAATGGAGGGGATCAGGAGCAGGGAAGGCAGCTCGAGGGGTGCTAGCGCAGTGTTTGCACTGGGATCACATTCGGTAATGGTAGGATGAATGGAGTGGAACAGGAGCTTGGTTGGGGATGGACGTGATGAGATCTTTCTTGGACGCTGAGGCAGGAAGCGTCTGATTGGTCGTTTGTTTGATGGGAAAGAGGAGCCTGGATGGAACTGGGTTAACTATTAATAGTCCCCCAATTCAATTTCCAGGCCTCATCAAGTTGGTGATCAAAATGAATCTGATTTTTCATGGGAACTATAAATGTTTAATGCAATTTCAAGCAAGTGGCAATTATTGGGGTTTGAATACATTACATTTCACAAGATGACTTTCTCGTGCATCACAAAGTTTGATTAACAAAATGTATTTTATTTTAGTGGGTGCTAAGCCAGAACATTATATTGTATAGTATAGAAATATACAATGACTCTCGAGGTTCTGGTTAAAACTATTCGCACGAATGAGCATATCAGATAGTACCATACCGAGGGAGGATGATACTATCTGATGCTCACAAGTGCGAATAGTTTTAGCCAGTACCGAGAATCAAGTCATCGTATATTACTATATTATATCCCTTCTTACAACAACAACATTAACAATAAAGTAGTCTATTGCAGCAGATTAAATAATCTTACCTTGTCTTAATGATAATCTGATAAATTGTTTTTCTAGTCTCTGGCTCGTTGAGCACATCATGCGAACGAAGCCCGCCAGAAGTGTCCCGTGCCATGTAGCTGGGAAGCAGTGTCTCTCTCGCGCACGGGCACGTCTGTTTTAGCCGACTACGCATGCGCACAAAAATAGTAACTTTTTTCCCTATGGGAAAAAAATTACTATTCGTCTGTTTTAGCCGACTACGCATGCGCGCAAAAATAGTAACTTTTTTCCCTAGGGAAAAAAATTACTATTCGTACTATTCAATGACAATAGGCTTTCTTAGCAAATCTATTCCTGTACACTGTCAATGCAACGATCTTAGTGTAATTGATATAATATTTTTTAATTGTGAAATCAACAATCTATGATTTCAGTTTCCTTGACCATGTAGGGGAGAATTTTACCTCGAACACAATTCATTCATTGTGCAGGTTTTACACCATTTTCTCCAGCATTCACTGATTAGTTTGTATTTTTTTGTGTGTATAGATGGATGAACTAGTGCATTAATTAATGAATAGATATATGTATAGGAATCAATAATTGTCAATAATTATCAATAATTAATGAATTAATAAATAAGATAAATGGATGGATAGACAACCTGTCTATAGATGAAGTATTTGACCATCGATCTGGTTCAATATCTATTATTACAGTTCATATTTACCTATGCGATAGTCCAGTTAAGAATATCTTGAAATCTCCAAATCAATCCAAGACAAGACCTTTCTCCACATTTTTACAACAACAAAAATATGCTAGTAGTGATATAGTGAATTTCATTTGACCTTATTAAAGAGCAAAATTTAAATCAAATTGCTATCAGTCACTGATGTGAAGGAGAGGCAACAATTTCAGAAATGAAAAAGAGCCGTGCTTCTCATATATCTCTACCACCATTGTCCTTTATTCATTCATTCATTTATTTATTCATTCATTCATTCAGTCATTCAGTCAGTCAGTCAGTGAGACAAGCAAACAAAGAAAGAAAGCTATCACTGCCAGCTCCCATCTTGCGTCCTGACACGCCAACACAAGTTTTTCTTCCAGTCGATTGAAGCAATTGGACTTGCTCCTTTATATTCAATCTCTTCAGTATGTGCTGCTCATAAGATTCATTTTGTATATATATCAATGAATAAAGTAATGAATTTAGAGATTAACTGATAGAAAATGGAATTAATGAATAGATCTATATATAGACAGTATATAGATAGATATATATTTAACAAATGATCTGTTTCAATATCCATTTTTACATATTTACTTCTGCGGTAGTCAAGATAAAATAGAATATTGATATTTGCAAATCAAAACAAGATCTTTCATGACATTCTTATGACAAAATTTGATATTTTAGTATTGATATAGTGAACTTCATTTGAACTTAGAAAACTTAGCAATATTTAAATCAAATTAAGATCAGTCAATGATATAAAGGAGAGGCAACAATTTTAGAAGTAAAAAAGAGCTGTGCTTCTCATATATCCCAACCACTATTGTACTTCATTCATTCATTCATTCATTTACTCATTCATACACTCAGTCAAACAGTCAGTCAGTCAGTGAGACAAGCAAACAAAGAAAGAAAGCTATCACTGCCAGCTCCCATCTTGCATCCTGACACGCCAACACAAGTTTTTCTTCCAGTCGATTGAAGCAATTGGACGTGCTCCCTTAGAGCCGATCACGCAGTACAAACATCTTCCCCATTCATCCCGTACCTGAGTCATGATATTACTCAATGCGTTTTCCCTTCTAATTATACCAGAGGATATTTAGATCCATACCCCTCCTACCACCACTGGTGTACCTCGATCATAGACTCTAACTATAATATTGTATCTCTTGCCCCCTTCTTTTCTCAAATTGTTGTGTTTTTGCACCTGTCCTTTGTTGTTTCTACCTGTCTACTACTCGGCTTTGTTCACCTGGGTGTGTTTATTCTATTCATTCATCAATCAATAGACGTCTTCGTTCATTCAGGCACTCATTTGAGAAGTTTTTCATACAATTTGGTCTGCTATCTATGGGGCTGTTCATATCACCCTCTATAGATTTGTAATATCCTGAATGGTATCTTTAAACCATGCCATCTACATCATTTATTTTGTTAAAATACATTTATCTATTTATTTGTCTGATTGTTTGTTTATTTATTTGGTTTTTTTTTGTTTATTTATTCAACCATTTGTTTTTATTGTAGTAGGCTCGTCCAGTCACTGATCAATGCACTGATTTTAACTGGGGCCTTATATTCATATATTTGTAAATATGATAACTAATATCAATAAATTTGTAAATTTAAAGTGAAAAATTAATTAATCTTGTTAAGTAATTCAATAGTATTTATTCAGGAATATTTTGTAACATGTAGGGTAATGAAAACTGTTCATAGAAGAGAGTGATGAAGAAATCTATGTTACGTAGAATATGATTAAAGCATAGTTACGATTCAAATTGACTTTTTTTATTCTTATTGCTAAGTTGCAATAAAGCTTCGGCTAATCTTGCTAAACCCACATATTCTATGTGCATATTTTGGTTTATTTCATGGGAATGTGTTATGAATGTCAATTTTAATGTTAGGGGTGAATCCACTCGCTCATGCTTTTGATACCGATCAACACCATTCCTGCTCTGTTTGGTTATCAAGTTGCAGAGAGTGTATACCACTTAAGTATGAACAAGCTACTTCTGGGTGTTACAAATCCCCATAGAGCAACCCCCTCTCTCTAAATTAGGCTAAAATCACTCTGACTTCGGGGTTAGGACTCTTACCGATGTGACTCATTTCATTGGCAAAGGCCCAGCATAGCTGCTCCCCTATATTGTTTTTGGATATTCCCCCTTGCTAGTTGGTGTACTTTGGCTTAAATTGTCTCAACATTGAAGTTTTTTCGAGAGTGTCTGCGATGATCCGAGGTATACTCCTTTTAGATTGGTCTTCGGGGTCCAGCTTAAGATGTAAAACTGCTTTGATTTTGTTGGGGTAAAGGGTAAAGGATGTTGCATCTATCAGATTTACAAGCTTGTTCATGTTATTTATAATTTTAAAGGGAAAATACAAGATGGAGCATTTTAATTCGCCCCCCAATTGAATGAGGGAATTTTATTTTTCTTATGTTTTTATAGGCAATATGCTGTTTTTCAAAAAGATTTGCGGTTGCACCATGTGATGTGGGGTTATCTTTCAAGAAATAGTCCTGAAAAGGACTGAGCAACTTGTTTACTACACCATGCAAGCTCTAGTTTTTCTTCATATGCTGTTTTGTTTTAGCATCCGATAGATTTTAACACTTTAAGCTCTCAAGAAGCATACATTGCACATTAGGGGAAAACGCTGCCTGTTTTCACATAAACTTAAACTAAATTACCATCATTTTTATACAAAGTTTTTAATGAAGATGTAATAATAATAATAATAATAGATGCAATTTATATAGCGCACTTATCCACTCTGCTGAGTGCTTAAGGCGCTTTACATTATTATTACCCTGGCTTTAGCCCGGCAGCCATCCACGGCGCACTTGGCATTTCAAGGATTAAATATTCCTGCCAGGTACCCATTCACTTCACCTGATTTGAGTGCAGCACAATGTGGATGAATTTCTTGCTGAAGGAAATTGACGCCATGGGTAGGATTCGAACCTACGACCCTCTAGTTGAAAGGCGAGAGTCACGACCACTACACCACGGCGCCTGCAATGTGCTGTATGATTCATGGTCTGATGAGAATTGTTTGCAGTAAAAAAAATAATGTAGTTATTGAACTTATACTACAACCCTGCACCAAGTACTATCTTATGTTTAAAAAGATATCACATCTGTATCTTAATTTTCTCTATTAAAAATGAATTTTAGCTGGTTTGTTAGATTAGCTGATGTAGGTGATAAGGAATTTTGTGATTAATTGCTATTATTAATTTAATTTCATTTTTACGAATAATATCAAAATTGGAAAATTATACCAGGTAAATTCAGTGTCACCAGGTCCTTGACACCATATAAATGTTCTTGTTTTATGTATTCTTCATTTTTAGGCTTTAAAGGTTCAAGAGAAAGGACCAGATCACAATATCATGAATATCAAAGGACGGTATTTCCAATTTATTTCAATTTTATTTTGGAATTGAACGACCAGCAGAAGCGTTGGCAACCATTTTACAGTCAAGGTATTATTTTCTCTGCCTGTCTGACATTTTGGATTTAATTAAAGTGAAAAAGAGGCGTAGTAGATGGTAATGTTTGTTGACATTGTTTTATGTCTTGATACAGGTCTGACTGACATGGGCTCCTCAGAGTAAACACCTTGGGGAAATGAATACCTGTCATCACTATTAAACATATAGGACAATGAAATCAAAATATGATCACTGGACCAAATAAAGTGGTATGAGTTTTTTTATATTGGTGACAGGTAGCAAAGAATTGTTATTTGCACTGAATGCTTTTAACTGTTTACAGATGCAATTAAAAAGTATTAATTCAATCCAGCCCAATACATATCTTGTGCAGATAAAACCTTCTGACACAAACCAACTTTCTTGGCTTAACAAAATATAGTGTGGCATATTGTTATATTACCTGGGAGGTGTTTCACCAAGATTAGAAACACTTTACGCACGACTTTACGTTCTACTGGTATCCCTTCTTGTGCGCATAGCTCATAATAGTATGCGCATTAAGCGCAAGAATTGATACCAGTCGAACGTAAAGTCGTGCGTAAAGTCTTTCTTATTTTCGTGAAACACCTTCCAGATGTGCAGATGTTAGGAATCTTAAGAATAGATTGCTGTTACTGATTTAAGTACAACATATTCCATCTTGCAAATAATCTTAAAAGTTTATAGTTATACATCAATTTTATATAAAAAATTAAAGGCCAACAGAAGCGTTGGCAACCATTTTACCCACAAGGTATCCTTTTCTGTGCCTGTCTGACATTTTGGATTTAATTAAAGTGAAAAAGAGGCGTAGTAGATAGTAATGATTGTTGACATTGTTTTATGTCTTGATACAGGTCTGACTGACATGGGCTCCTCAGAGTAAACACCTTGGGGAAATGAATAGTTTGTCTGTCTTCACCACCTATGTCTGCTTGAGAAAAACCACACACATCTTGGACCTGTTCACATCGAAATTAAATGGGACGTCTTCATCTTCTTCATCATCATCATCCCGGCCAGAGAGGCAAGAGGAAACGCAATGGAGAAAATAATATGTGAGATTTTTTTGCTTAGAATTTTGATTTTAACTTGTTTATTTCATGAACACCTTTGGAAAATGAATGTTTGTCTTCACTACTTATGTCTGCTTGAAAAAGCCACACACATCTTGGACCTGTTCACATTGAAAAATAAAATGGGACTTCATCTTCTTCATCATTATCACTATGATACCAGAGATGCAAAAGGAAACACAAGAAGAGGTGAGATTTTATTGTTTAGAAATTTCCTTTTTACCATCTTTCTTGAAAAAGTGTAATTTATGAACACCTTTGAAAAATTAATTGTTTGTCTGTCTTCACTACCAATGCCTTCTGAAGAAAAACCACATGGACTTAGATGTACTAACATTGGAGATTGAATAATAATAATAAAAATAATGAACAGCTTTTATATAGCGCTTATCAACTTAATCTCTAAGCGCTCTACAATTGCAGCATTATTACCCTGGCTTTAGCCCGGCAGCCACTTCATTAGCGCACTTGGCGTTTCAAGGAATAAATATTCCTCCACATTGTGCTGCACTCAACCTAGGTGAGGTGAATGGGTACCAGGTACCCATTCACATCACCTAGGTTGAGTGCAGTACAATGTGGATGAATTTCTTGCTGAAGGAAATTAACGCCCTGGGTGGGACTCGAACATACGACCCTCTAGTTGAAAGGCGAGAGTCATGACCACTACACCACAGTGGGGATGTCTTCTTCCTTCCTCCTTCATCATAATTCCATTTCCAGTTAGAAAAAAATGAAGAAGGGAAAGGTAAGAATTCTAATGTTCAGGATCTCCATTTTCCTAATTTTCTTTTATTAACACGATATAAGCTATGTCAGTGAAATAAAGTGGGTCTTGGACAATAGACTTGTGCGTTATGTTATTGAACTGTGCATACACAACAATCACAAGCTGGTTCCTATTTCAATTACATTACAAAGAAGCATTGAATTTGTGTTTGACTTAATTTTATGAAAGTAGTTTGTATCATGTTTATTGAAAAAAAAATTATCCAGACCTCAAGAAAGTTAAAAGTTGTCCTTCACTGCCCATGCCTTCATTGGGAAAACCACATAAACATGAATGGATTGGTTCAAATTGGAGACTTAATCCCATGCCATCGTCATCTTCATCCTCACCATCTTCATCATTGCAATAACAGAAAAGAAACTCTCCCTCATAAAATGTTTCAATTATTCAGATGTTGGGGGAATGAATGAATAGTCGGTTTTCACTACCTATGTCTACTTGAGAAAAACCACACACATCTTGGACCTGTTCACATTGAAAATAAAATGGGGCGTAATCTTCTTCTTCATCTTCATCATCATCCCAGTGACACAAAAGAAAACACAATGGAGAAAAAGAAGGGATGAGAATTTTATTGTTTAGAATTCCGACTTTCTCCACCTTTCTGTAAGTATATTGGGGAATGAATAGTTTGTCTGTCTCTTCTATCTATGAATTCTTGAAAAATACCAAATACACATGGACCTATTCACATATGATATTTAATCTTACATTTTGCATCTTCTTCATCATGAAAAGTAAAAACGAAGTGGGAAAAAAAACACAAAAAACAAACATAGCAGGATATGTGACAAGAAACTGACCTCTCGTATAATTGTTTCATTTTGATTATTTAGACCATAGGGTAATGAATAGTTTGTCTATCTTCACTTCTACTATCTTTGGAAAAACATCACACACATGAAGCGTTTCATGTTGTAAATTTAAAGCCCAAGTAAAGTTTGGATAAAAGCAAATATTTTCATCGCCAAATTTTGTCTTCAAATCTATATGAAATGAAATATAGTATCATAAACATGTTGTACAAAAGATTGTGCGAAAAATTATCGAGTTTTGGAAAAGCTATAATCTAGAACAAGCAAAATATTTCAGTGTCGTGTCCCTCGACACTAATTAAATATTTTCTTTTGTGATAATGGACAACTTCTCATGCATAGATTTGGATGAAAATTTCAGAATTTCATTGTTGTGTATGCCTTTTTATCATTCGATTGTCAAGTCTTGGAAAAAACTTTGTATATGCCCGATGAGAAGCAAAATATTATTATAAACAAGAGAGGGCGCTAAATATGATTTAACAGTCCAATTCAAATTTTCAAAAGAATCAGTTCGTAAAAAGTATGCTATGGTCTCAAAATGTGTATAATAATTATATTTTATGATAAACATCCCAAAAACTCACATCTCTTAATCTTTACCGAAATTATACTTTGGCTTTAATTTTGCATCATCATTGTCATCCCATTGACAGCAGACATGGGGAAAAGACCAGGGGCTTGTAACATAAAGCAAGTTTGCAATCAATCGCAAACTTTTGTACATGATTTCCCATAGACTTGCGATTGATATCAATCGTATGATTGATTGCAAAGCTTTATGTTACGGGACCCAGGTTCCCTCTCTACCTGGAAATCATGAAACTTGAGTTTTTCTTTTCTAGTAATAGGAAAAAATTAGGGAATTTGATGAAAACAATCCCTTAAATCAGGGAATTTGACAGAATGTTCATTTAGTAATTGATAATGCATCAACATTTTTAAACTTAATTTGGAAATAATCTGGGAATCACGGTCTCCTTAAAAAAAGAGTGAGAACCATGAAAGAATAAGTTATTCATTAAATCACATCCTAATTTCATCCTTTTGGAAAGCGATATGTAGCTTAGATTTCAATCATTCTTATCACTGAAAGGTGAAATTTGAATCATACTTTTGAGATGGGAATAATTGAAGGAAATTCCCTTTATTTACAATTTGTAACCTTTTTATGAAATGTGATGGTTATGAAGAAAATTGATCTGCACAGTTTGTCTCTGGGAATACATTGAGTTTATATATTTAGAAAATATATAAAGTTTGTGTGCTCTACAATTTAACTGTAGTAGAGTAGTTTCCAATCACCTCTTTGGTGCTCACTCATTTGAATCCATAATTCTGTCATGTCCCCTCCTAACTCACACACTACAACACACATGTCTAATTACTGCAGATACAATTAAATCCCAATAACCATTATCCTCTATTCAGTTATGCAGATATGAATTCATGATCATATTTCTACCATTGAAGTTGCTGAAGACCTGTTCAGATATTATGTTATAACTCACAGAAAAGTGGTTCATACCAAAGCTTTGTTGTAGTACTCTATAATATTATGTTAACTTCACCTTCCCTCAACATTTTTCTCATTTTACTACACCCATTTCAATCAAATAAAAAGAAATCATCTCTATCCCTGTAAAAATACTTTTTACATTTCACACCTGAAAAATAACCCTGTGATACATTTTGTGGGGGCTATTTCTAAGGTTCATGGGGCTAATTGCTCTTTACCCATGTTTTTTTTTTACACTGATCTGTATGGTCATTATTCTTCAGGGAATAATACATTTTTATTTTTCACATTGATTAGCATTTTTGGACCTTGAGGAAACATTTCCAACAGTTTACTGTACAGTTCTATGTGAAAAAGTTGCTAACCAAAACACATTTTGTTTCGCAATCATTATAAAATGCATAGCAAATTTCGATCCGATACCAGGCAAATTATTCCCTGTCCTTTATTCACACATCAGAATCCATAATTCCATCATGTCTCCTCCTAACGTACACACTTTGACATGCAGATTTCATCGCAGTAGAGACAATTAAATCCCAGTAATCATGTTCATCATTCACATATACAGCTGTCTTTCAACTTGCTCTTAGTCATACTTTCTAAATCAATCCTATTTGTAGAGGAATGCTATATTGATTGTATTAATGCATTATTTTTACAACTTTAATGCATGTGTAATTCAATGTTTGATTTGCATTGCTGTGCTACAGTTGATGGAATTGCTCGATTATTGGCATCTTGCAAATGTTTGTCTCATTTTTATTCAAAGTTTGAATTAGACATGGACTGAAAATATTGAAACTTTAAAATCAGAGTATTTGTTTTCATAGCACCATCGCTTGCATTGTGATATCGGTGTTTAGGGATTGCAATGCAAAACTGAAATAAGCATCTTTGATCTTGTCATCAAGTACTTTGGGAGGGTGAAATATATGAGCTGATATCATACAACGTAGAAATGCCTAATCAAAGTAGGGAGACACTTAATTTTACGGAAATATATTCTATCATGTTAAACATTAAATTTCCAAATCTGTATAGGTTTGAGACTTATCAATTACAATTGATAGTTTTTATTAGTTTAGTCACACATATATTTAAAAGAGAATGGTCCAATTCCGTCTATATCTCCACTTAGCCCCCAACACTCCGCTCCCCTTCATGTACCCCTACCGCTGCACCCCTGCTCCTACGTCCCATACCCTCTACATTTCGCTCCCATCTGTCCTGCACCACCTCACACCATGCCTTCAGCTCCATCTTCCCAACATCGTTACCAGGAATGCGCCCCAGGCTACAAAAAAAAAAATCCTCTCCCAATCTGATTTTTCATACTCCATCAAGATGAATGCTGTGAGGGAGAGCAGAGGGATAGGCTGTGAATTGAATATGGGCAATCCGCTGCCTCGTTAGGCCCGGAGAAAATGAGAAATGAATACAAATATTGAAATAGATACACCAGTGTCATCTTGGGAAGAGGGTATTAGAGGGATGCAGAGGGATATCTCTGTGCTCTATGTGTTTTTCTTTGTCACTATATGAGTTGTGAAGGTAATTATGGAGGAAATTTTTCATGAAGTTTGATCTATTTTTTATTATTGTGGTGCACAAGGATCATTACTGCTGCCACATGTTCAGTGTGAATGTGGATATTCTATTTCTTGTTTCTTTTTTTTTATATATGGAAGCAAGGCCAAATATCTGACCATCTGTCCATGACAGAGTAAACTTCCTAAAAATGTAGACTGTCAATTGGCTATGCGAAGCAGTTTATTCTGTCACATGTACGTCGTTTTAAGATGGCACATTTTGAATGCATACAATTATGCTAAAATCAAGAAATGAAAATAAAAAATGTTACCCTATTCACAAACATGCTATTACTGGTTTTGTAAAGTTTTAACTCTTCTCTGAAAATTTACTCTACATAAGGAATCATACAGAAAGGAATCCAAATTTGAAAAAAAATAACGTTCTCATCAAGGAACCATTACAAGAAGAATAGTTGAATTTTTTGGTCTGTGGATCAAATGCAAAAATCAAAAGCAGGTGGAAAGGTGTTTCCAAAAATTGTTCTAATTTCTTGACAGCCACTCCAGTCATCATATGTAATTATGATTTTCTTCTGACAGTTATTTCTCTGTCATACTGTCATACTATTTTGGTTGGGGAGAAAGTAAGAGGGAAAGAGGGGCGATGACATGCAACGAGTAAAAGATGCTACAAAAGTAGAGGCATCCAGTGAGGAGGAAAGAATGGGAGAGATACAGAGAGATGGAGGAAGAGAAAAGGAGAAAAATAGAACAAGATAGTGAGAGATAGATAGATAGATAGATAGAGAGAGAGAGAGAGAGAGAGAGATAATGAGAGAGAGAGAGAGAGAGAGAGAGAGAGATAGGGGTGGGGTAGAAATGGATCAAAATGGATCAATAGTAATAGTGATATATAAATATAGAACTTGTACTTCATTTAGCAGAAAGTTTGAAAGACAGGAGAAAGTTCAAGAGGAGATTAAATGACATAAAAAGGATATGTCAAGGAACAAAATATTCAAATAAGCCAATAAGTATGCAACGAGGATGACATTTATCACACTAAGGATCTATTAACCTTCCTAAGGTTGTCACTTTAATCAGATGTAGAAAACTTCCTTCTGCTAATTCTCTATCCGAAGGCAATAGGCAACACAAGTCTTCTATACAAACTTCAGGTATTTTTGCATTGGACGTGTCAAATAAAATTGATGCCCAATTGAAAATGCATTCATCTAACTATGAAGTATTCCCGATGGGGTTGTGACCATGATATGGTGACTGAATTTATGATCATATTTTTCCCATTGACGTTCCTGAAGCCTCGTTCAGATATTGTGATGTAA
The DNA here is from genome assembly GCA_036244855.1 of Temnopleurus reevesii. NCBI lineage: Eukaryota > Metazoa > Echinodermata > Echinoidea > Temnopleuroida > Temnopleuridae > Temnopleurus > Temnopleurus reevesii. The sequence goes on along the minus strand of BQKZ01000210.1, from coordinate 138,397 downwards.
CGTCATGGGAAAATGGTGCAGACCTACCAAAGCCTGTATAAGCTGGAATTTTCGTGATGGTTTCATTTTTGCAGTCTTGGCGTTGCAAAAATGTCCACATGGTGTGATGTTCAGTTGTGAAAATAACAACACACTAAAATGTCAAACTGGTCAAAAATCGCGGAAATATCTATACGCTAAAAGATTAGCTTATACAGTAGTATTGACTAATAGTGTTTTGTCAAATAAAGTAAACCTTTCCTCATTTTCCTAATTTGACAATGTTCATCTTAATAATAATTCATAATTATTAAAATAGGAAATTAAATATTTAAATATATTTAAATTATTTGATTGTAAACAAAACATAGATAAAAAAGATTCTCAAGTGAACTAGTTAAACAGTATGAAAACAAAACATATTCTTGAATCCCAACTTGTAATAAATGAAAAATTGTAATAACCTTCCATACCCCGTAATGGACTTGACCACAAATGTCATAAAATAATGACTTATCTATTGAGGGCATTATCTAATTGTTGGAAAAACAAAAATGAATAGATTATGAATTCTCTATTTATGGTTATTCATCAACAGATAATTGCCCTGTGANTAAAAATGTAGACTGTCAATTGGCTATGCGAAGCAGTTTATTCTGTCACATGTACGTCGTTTTAAGATGGCACATTTTGAATGCATACAAATATGCTAAAATCAAGAAATGAAAATAAAAAATGTTACCCTTTTCACAAACATGCTATTACTGGTTTTGTAAAGTTTTGAAAAAAAAAATGACTTTCTCATCAAGGTACCACTACAAAAAGAATAGTTGAATTTTTTGGTCAGTTGATCAAATGCAAAAATCAAAAGCAGGTGGAAAGGTGTTTCCAAAAATTGTCCCAATTTCTTGACAGCCACTCCAGTCATCATATGTAATTATAAATTTATTCTGACAGTTATTTCTCTGTCATACTGTCATACTATTTTGGTTGGGGAGAAAGTAAGAGGGAAAGAGGGGCGATGACATGCAACGAGTAAAAGATGCTACAAAAGTAGAGGCATCCAGTGAGGAGGAAAGAATGGGAGAGATACAGAGAGATGGAGGAAGAGAAAAGGAGAAAAATAGAACAAGATAGTGAGAGATAGATAGATAGATAGATAGAGAGAGAGAGAGAGAGAGAGAGATAATGAGAGAGAGAGAGAGAGAGAGAGAGAGAGATAGGGGTGGGGTAGAAATGGATCAAAATGGATCAATAGTAATAGTGATATATAAATATAGAACTTGTACTTCATTTAGCAGAAAGTTTGAAAGACAGGAGAAAGTTCAAGAGGAGATTAAATGACATAAAAAGGATATGTCAAGGAACAAAATATTCAAATAAGCCAATAAGTATGCAACGAGGATGACATTTATCACACTAAGGATCTATTAACCTTCCTAAGGTTGTCACTTTAATCAGATGTAGAAAACTTCCTTCTGCTAATTCTCTATCTGAAGGCAATAGGCAACACAAGTCTTCTATACAAACTTCAGGTATTTTTGTTTTGGACGTGTCAAATAAAATTGATGCCCAATTGAAAATGCATTCATCTAATTATGAAGTATTCCCGATGGGGTTGTGACCATGATATGGTGACTGAATTTATGATCATATTTTTCCCATTGACGTTCCTGAAGCCTCGTTCAGATATTGTGATGTAACGTCATGGGAAAATGGTGCAGACCTACCAAAGCCTGTATAAGCTGGAATTTTCGTGATGGTTTCATTTTTGCAGTCTTGGCGTTGCAAAAATGTCCACATGGTGTGATGTTCAGTTGTGAAAATAACAACACACTAAAATGTCAAACTGGTCAAAAATCGCGGAAATATCTATACGCTAAAAGATTAGCTTATACAGTAGTATTGACTAATAGTGTTTTGTCAAATAAAGTAAACCTTTCCTCATTTTCCTAATTTGACAATGTTCATCTTAATAATAATTCATAATTATTAAAATAGGAAATTAAATATTTAAATATATTTAAATTATTTGATTGTAAACAAAACATAGATAAAAAAGATTCTCAAGTGAACTAGTTAAACAGTATGAAAACAAAACATATTCTTGAATCCCAACTTGTAATAAATGAAAAATTGTAATAACCTTCCATACCCCGTAATGGACTTGACCACAAATGTCATAAAATAATGACTTATCTATTGAGGGCATTATCTAATTGTTGGAAAAACAAAAATGAATAGATTATGAATTCTCTATTTATGGTTATTCATCAACAGATAATTGCCCTGTGACCAAGTCCAACTCTAGTAATGACTGACCATGAGCTATTTCGCTTTGTCCATAAAGGACTTTAACCCCTTACATGCCCCCCTTCATCAATCAGATATCAACCATCGAGATTTTTTATAGCGATGACCCATTTCATAGATGCAATGGGTTAGATTTCTATTCCTTTCCTAAATGAGTGAATCAGATATATGACTAATCATGGGCCGGTATGAATGAAAAGTTGTGCGATTAGATCATCGTTTCATCTTTATCGGCGGCAAAGGTGATTTGGTCCATCTGCTCTCTCCCGCCCAGTCATTCGAGAGATCATTAATTAGGCTGTAAGCGATAGGGGTGGTATTAAGGGGTGGTTTTTGAGAATTGAATGGTGCATCCATGTGATTTTGGATGAAGTCTGTACCCCTCTTCCTATGAAAGCCACCGTGCAATGTGTTATCACTATCCATGTATTTTATCGTACAGAAAAGGTTTGAATGATAAGTAAAGAAAAGCATGTTTGTTGTGAACAAGACTTCAAATTGGCCACAAATACAAATACATGTATTTACTTAACATTAAATATTTTATACTATTAGCAACGCCAAAATCTACTGTATGATTTGGAAAAACTGAAAAAGTAGATTGAATTTGGAATATTTTGAATTTTTGAGAAACATGGCATTGATATGGTAATGAGGCAAAATGTCTTGTTTCAAATTTGCAAATGCAGCCTTCTGTGGGCAAATGCATCTAATATTCAAATAAATGCTGTGATTTGGTGAGGCTTTGAAGAATAAATTAATAAAACTATTTTTTTAATGATTTATTTTACAGCTGGATGACCATGGCTAATTTATAAACAACATGAAAAAAAAACCCAACATTTTCATATCTACTGTAGATGTAGGATTTTAAGGATACTGATTTCATTTGCATACGAAGGAAATATTAAAGAGTAAATGGGATAATCTGTTACAGACAGCCTCTATAAAAATGATGAATAAATAACGCTAACTCAAGGTTAACAAAATGTGAATATTTACTTTCTGAAGTTATTTACATGATCACTTAAAAGTTCACTCTATATTTATTGAGATTACTCTTTGTGGAGTGAATACTTCAATTAATTTATCTATTATAAGTGTGTATTCGTAAGAAAATACTTAATCATCTACTACAAAAGGGGTGGAGATAATGAAATGAACACCACTCCCTAAAATAAAAAGAACATATCCGAAAATGTGAAATATGAATGATTGGAAATAAATAGCTTTAGAATAATATTAGAATAACCTTGACTACAAATGGGGACAGACAAGAACAGTTTAAAGGGATGAAGAGATAACAGCCCTGATTGAGAGTGAAANTTAGATCATCGTTTCATCTTTTTCGGCGGCAAAGGTGATTTGGTCCATCTGCTCTCTCCCGCCCAGTCATTCGAGAGATCATTAATTAGGCTGTAAGTGATAGGGGTGGTATTAAGGGGTGATTTTTGAGAATTGAATGGTGCATCCATGTGATTTTGGATGAAGTCTGTACCCCTCTTCCTATGAAAGCCACCTTGTAATGTGTTATAAATACCAATCATACAGAGATGGTTGGAATGATAAGTAAAGAAAAAGCATTTCATTATGGCGAACAAGATTTCATATTGGCTATAAATACAATATTCAATAGTTTATACTATTAGCAATACCAAAGTACATTCTATGATTTGGAGAAACATAAATAGAGGAGATTGAATTATTTTTAATTATTTAAAAATGGCATTGAAATGATAATGAGGTAAAATATCCTGCTTCAAATTTGCAGATGCACCTTTGTGTGGGCATCTAATATGGAAATGAATGCTGTGAAGTAATGAGACTTCAAAGAAAAACTAAATCCAAACACCTTCATGATAATGTGCAAATATTTTCATTTAGTCAGTTATGTGTAAAAGTACTTCTTTTATGTAGCTGTAACATGGCAAATTCATCGTCAAGATTTAGGAAAAAACATTTTCACATCTACTTTAGATGTTGAATGTGAAGGACACTGATTTCATTTGAATTAGAAGGAATTAGAATAAAGGAAATATAACAAAGAGGATAATGTGTTGTAGACAACTTCTAAAATGATGAATGACTCAATGGTTACTCAGAAAAATGTTAATACTACAAAAGAGTGAACTAAGATTGAATCCCTACAATTTTGAAAACTATTTTTAAAGTAATTTCTGCAGTCGTCTGAAGTTCAATGCGTGGTTATAATGGTCAGTCCACAAGGAGTAATATTGCATTTTACCTTTGAATTCACCTAAATATCACTCTAAATTCACTATGATTTACTCTTTGTGGAGTAAATACTTCAACTTATTATAGTGTGCATTCATGACAATTTGTTTTTATCTACAAAAGGGCTGGAGATAACGGAAAGAACACCATCCCCTAAAATGAAGGAACAAAACCAAAAATATGAAATATAAATGATTGGAAATAACTAGTTTAGAATAATATTAGAATAACCTTGACTACAAATGGGGACAGACAAGAACAGTTTAAAGGGATGAAGAGATAACAGCCCTGATTGAGAGTGAAAGATAGAAAGAGGGAGAGAGATAGAGAGCTGGGAGGTGTTGCTAAAATGTGTTCATAATGTGACTCACATTAATGGACTCAACCATGAATTCTCCACGCATGATTGAATGTGTGAAAAATGTTTTTTTTTTCCTTTTCCTTTTGTGTGGACTATGTCTCCAGGATTTTGCCATACATCACATAAGTTAAAGAATCAAAAAGGTCTTTACTGATGAGTGTGATATCTTTTTTTTTCCTTTTCCTTTAGTGTGGACTATGTCTCCAGAATATTTGCAGCATATCACGTACATATTCAATACATTTCCCAATAAGTGTTAACAAATTTAGGGTTTGCTGAATAAATACTACTGACCAATTTTGAAGGTTTTGTATAAAAAACGTTTGAACTATACCAAATAAAAAAAAAAAAGAAGTGTAGTGTTGTTATTCTTCTGTCTGCAAGATTTTGCTCTTTTTTCCATCAAAACTTTTCCGAAACTTATTCATTTCATCAAAATCAAAATCAAATCAATTGCAAATTCGAAGAAACAAAAGTGTAACTAAAAAGATGCAATGGTTTTATTTGACTTTCTGTATCCGTTCGAAACCCCAAACCAAGTTCTCTGAAAAAAATATCTCTAGGCTTGCTGTCCTTATCATTAGCAAGAATTATTTAATGTAAATAACATCTGCCTTCATTCACTTGTAACAATAGAACGAATAAACTTTAATAGTTATCATCGTAAGTCTTTATTTTGGAGCTATTATTAGAACAAAGAGTTATAAAAAACTGAGAGAAATTAGAGAACTTATTTCTCATCTGCTGTCTATCACATGTAACAGTAGCACCTGCATGTGAGGGTGCAGACGGCAACCACCAAAGTTCATTCCATTTTTCTTCCAGGGGGAAAGGTGTGAGTCTCCGATGTGTCGGACGGTCTCCGGGGTGCGATGGAAAACTGATAGCGGTCTTTCATGTTGTGCGTATGCTACCTGAGAAGGGCCGGTGCAAGAATCGCCGGGAGATGATCGGATACGATGACATTCCGAGGAAGATGTGCAAGTTCAGTTTTTGGTAGAGGGAAGCAGATGTCTGGGGTGTTTATTAAGCAGATCTTGTCCCCTCAAGTGATGGCGTGTAATTGAGTGTACAACGGATATAGTCTTTGTGGTCTTGGGGTATGAGGTTGTCGGTTCAAAGCCCGGATTTTGTTTCTGCAGTGATGTCTCTCGTTAATTAACTTGCGTTACATGATTTAGCATGTAGGGTACCATTGCCTTTCGGGATAATGCATTGTAGACCATTGTTATCAAAATCTTATTAAAGTCCTGCAGTTTTGTTTGGAAAGTTTTTTTTAGTCAATCTGAGTTACTGCATATCCAAAATGCATGTACACAACATTTATTTATGTACAGGACAACTAAAAATATTGTCTTTACCAGCTTTTCAGAACTTTGTAAATCTTGTTGAAATGAATTACATTATTTAATGTAACTTTGAATTTTCCAGAATCAAAAGAAGCAATTGGTATGCTGGGGGTTTAGGCTCACTTAGCAAAAATCACTATATACCCAACTTTTATAAATATTATATTTTATCACCACAAAATTTAGTTAAAATACAATAGTAAAACTAATTTTGATAGTTTCAATATAAAATTATTGAAAATTGTCTCTCAGAAATTGAAGAAAACAAATTAACAAAAAATAATGTTCAATATCCTGCACATACTGCTGGGTAACAATAGAATGAAGATCTTTTCATTTGTCCAATTCATTCTTCTCCATCTTAAGATGTTATCCTGTGTTAAGTCATTGTATGTAGAACAGCACAAGAATTAAACCTTTCACCACCCACGTATGGCCCCACGTGAGATAATTTGTGTCATGCTTTTGAGAAATTACAAAGTGCAATTTAATGGTTAACTCCAGCTCACTTGGCACAAAATCCTCTTACATCCTTTCCTTCTGCATGCTCTCTGATCGGTTCCATGGCAAATGCTCCGGCGACAATTGCTCCGGCAAAAAACTGACACAGTAAGCCTAATGTCAAACCTAATCCCAAACCTAACCCTAACCCTAATCCTAATCTTGACATCATTCTGAATCATAAACCCTATCATAACCCTAACCCTAACCCTACTCCTAGCCAGACAAATGAACCGGAGCAATTGTCGCAGGAGCAACTGTCGGGTCACCCTCTGATCAGGATGGTGCGTATTAAAGTGACATATCGCCTGGGTGATTGCTAGAGTGAGCATTCCCTAAAGATGCCTTTTCTACCTAATTTTGGAATATAGTTGGCTGGATTGCAGAATAAATTTCAATTTTTACAGTTGTTTACTTCTTGTATCGCAGAGATACCAACCGTTCCAGAAGATGCATGAAAAATTTGAAATGTGAATTACTAATATCTGGACATAATATTTTCTCATGAGAGAAAGTATGAAAATAATATCTGTAAGCCTTGTCTGCTGCAAAAGTATTTAGTTCAGCTGTTATGTTATTCACATTTTTATTTCTATTTTTGGTTAGCTCCCTGTATAGGTGAGGTAATAAGGTGCAGAAATGTTTAGAAATTGAAACAAGTAAGGGAGTTAATTGAATTTTTCATCAAATTATGGGAAATATATCGGATTTATAACAGTGCCAAATTAAATGATTTTTAATTGGTTTCTTTTATTTTATGTTTACTTTAGAAAGAATTATTTTTATAAGTATCTTAAAGGAATAATTTGTAGAGTACAACCTTTTTCATTTTACTGTTACAAATTTTGCCCAGTTGAGAACAAATGATATTGTCTATATTTATTCAGGATGTTCTATTAATAGCACATTATTATTCATTGACTGCACATGAATTTTGAAAAGACAAATTCAGCCTTCTGAAGCTCAAATCTGAGCCAACTGACGCTAACTTTAAGCTTATCCAGCAAGGACATTGACGACTATCGGCCATGGCAACTTGATGAAGGTGATACGTGCCTTACAATACACGGTGCCAATTCAAGCCGCAAGACACACGATACATCATGGCCCGCTAGACCTCGTAACATGATATGGCCGGTTTTAAGTGGATTTTCCCACCTTGCGGAAAAGAGGTCTGCAACCAGTTTGTGTGTGTATACCTGTGTCATAGTTTGTCTGTCTGTCCGTCATTCCACATATAAATGGAATGAATAAATACTGGCATGGAGCTCAGACTATCCTCAGTCTGTGGCATTCCACAAGAGGGAATAGTAGCTGAATAGTGTTAAAAAGAGAATAAGGAGATTAATCCCATGATAATTTTTGTCAAATCCATATAAAAATGTCTTTTTTCAGTTGCATGAATTTGATACCTGAAAGATCCTATGTTCAGAGTGAAAAAATTGAACAGAACAGAAGTTAAAATCTCAATCTCAAACAATAGTGCTTATAAATCAATATACAAATATGAAAGGGAATTTTTTTAAAAATGGAGGAGAAGAAAAATGGACACCTTTAATGGGTTACATGACATCACATGACATGCACAAGCATTTTTTGTAGGATGTTTTCACTTCTTTTTTCATTATCTTTCAGGTATGATGTGCCTGAAAAATATTTCATTAAAACGGTATAAGCGCTTCTTAATTTTTGTGGGTATTACTTCAAGTAACCTGGATCCAGGATGGAATTTATGGCTAAATACAGTAATATTGCCGACAACCAATTCAGAATATATCATTATGCACCCAAAAATGATCTCTAAGCAAATAGAACATGAAATGTTGTCAACCAATTTAGTTATGTATGGATAATGTTCTTTGAGAAAATAGAAAGTGATATATTTACTAATCAATATTCATATTCACACACTTTTGTTACAAGTGGACATTCAGAAGGACACGCATTCCATGTAGAACATGATCAGGTAATGAAATGGATAGCTCTAGGTTATTGATCAGCCTTGAAGCTGAGAACATGTTCAAATATCTGTACAGCTCTCAGTTTTCATGTCTTCAGCATTTTAACATGACGTAATTGTATCTTATTCAGCACATTATACTTTCATGACGGGCTACCCTAGGCTGTTGCATTGCATTTTTGTGGCATTTGTGAAAAATATTGTGATCCTTTAAAACTGTTTTGAATTATATTGTAGTTTTTCTGCAAATAGATGGTGTCATATCCATTAAAAAGCATTTGAGAAAACTGTGAATGAAATTGATCATGAATTTTATTTTATATATTTTTTTTGAAGAACTGTTTAAAAGTATCATATAAAGTACAAACAAGGTAATGGAATGAATATCAGAGAATAATTCCTAGTATATAAAAATCAGGGTCAATAAAATACATTTATGAAGAAACAAAATCAAAAGGCACTAAAACTTTAAAAAAAAAATTAATATTAATCACTACATTCATATGACTTTGGTTTTTCTCGCAAGATAAAAATTAGTTCATTTACTGAGTGAATATGAGAGAACTGTGAGAAGACCAGATGTACTGCTGGGACGAAGACAAACAGACAAATAGAAAAGGGATGAGGTAAATGTTTGATATGGAAAGTGAATGAGAACCCATTCACGTATACTGCATTAAATGAGTGTAAACTAGGGTCCACACAGTCATGAAAACGGTTTAATTTTAACTTTCTTTCTAAACTAGTGTAAAATCCACATTTCAAGAACATCTTTTATTGCCCTTGGGCCGATTGCTCCGAAATGGTCTTAGCTATCCTCTTCATGCTAAGGCGTCTTAACTTCTTGTGCACCCTCTTAACAAAGTTGTATCAACACTGATGTCTATGTTATGAGGGTGCCACAAGAAGTCAATACGTCTTAGAAAGAAGAGGATAGCTAAGACCATTTCGAGCAATCGGCCCCAGAACTAACCGGTTGAGGTGACCGTTTTTTTATAACTGGACTTAAATGACCTTACTTTCAAGTTCTCATCAAAGTTATGCACTTATTCCTGTAGTCAATGGCAGAGCATGAGGGTGGGAGGGGGAGGGGGGAAAACACGGGCCAGCTGTTCAGGTTACTAAAGTAACAGAACTACTCTCAGTGAAATAGAATCAAAACCCACTTTGTCGGTCTATAGATGCGTTCTGAAGCAGTGTTGTGAACCACTTTAATGGAAACCGTTCTAGAAAAATAGATGTGAGCAGGGTTTGGGAGAGGATGGGAGATGAAATCTGAAAGGAAAATGAAATTGAGATGAATACAACAAATATTAGATGATATGGTAGTGCAAGGAGAACTGCCACTCTCTTTCTCTCGATTTGCCACAACTAAAAGCAAACATTTGGCGAGGGTAAGATTTATGAATGGTGGCCTTCTGGAGTGTTTCTTGAGGTGTAGAGAGACTTGGCCCCATTCAGACAGGATATCATTTGAGACGATAACTGTACTCGAAATGCCTTGTGGAACACAGTGCCTAAATCAGATTTTTTTTTGTTTTGATTTTGTATCACTTTATTGACATAAAGGAATAAGTTATAACGAACATTGAGTAGTACATCAAACATGACAGAAATATAGAGAAATACAGAAAAAAATAAAATCTGTCCAGGGCAAAGCGTATTACTGCAAAGGCAGGACAATAAAACAAGATACATATAAAAGCAATGATATAAACCGAAATATTGTTTAATCAAACTATAATTCATGTTTATCTACTAATTGTTTATGCAAACAAAAATTGTAGGTACATTTAGGATGAGTGTGTGTATTGTACTTGTAGAAAAATACATTAGAATTACTTATTTTATTGATTTATAATGAAATACATTGGTAAATATTTACATTACTATTAACTCATTGACTACTGAATTCTGTAATACCCATAAACTTTGTGTAGGGATTATCCTGTTCCAGTAGTCAAAGGGTTAACCCATTGACTACTGAATTCTGTAATACCCATAAACTTTGTGAAGGGATTCCCGGTTCCAGTAGTCAAAGGGTTAAAGTAGAATGTTTGAATATATTTTTAATGAAAATGTATCACACTGATGAAAAATACTTCATGTATAATTGTGTGTGTGCAGCATATTGAGAGTATGAATAGTGATAGATCAATGATAAAGATAGAGTTATTATTGTGATATGTATGACCGTTACTTATGAAATGGGCTCCACTAAACTTCCCTTGAAATAGCAAGTTTTCATTAATGATAATCCTTGATACCTATCATCCATGCTTTTGCATCTTTCTGAACTTCTTTGCTTTATCCATGTTTTTCTAAACTGGCAAACAATGATAGGACTGTTGCATTGACACAATGAAATCCTGACATAGCATCAAGTATGCCAACCAAATTCGAATGTGTGCTGATTCGTCAGCACTTGTTGCAATGTGATTGTCGCTTTAGCACTTTCATTTAACGTTCCCTCGTTCATATACTGGCCTATAAGATCACTGACAGAATAAATTTGGGTATAAGTTCTCTCTGGTGTGAACGCTCCATTCGGTTACAGAAGATTTCACTTGTGAATGTACAGAACCTCTCTCTTGGGGTCCTAATGTATGATGAGCAAAGATTGGCAGCTGTCGCAAAGTTTCTCTGACATGTCAACAGAGTTGACGAAGGAATTACTCTAGAGGGATGGGTACATGTGTTTGATCTTTGGCTAGGGATAAGATCATTGTGTGATGGAAAAAATGGGTTTTCCCAGTGTTTGTTATCTTTCTAATTTCTTGCAATGACTCAGTCATATGCAGATCCAATTTGAAGGAGTAACCAAAATATTGGTGGTAGTGAATGTGACATTTTGATGAGACATCTTGAAATATGGCGTATGATGAAATATAGCATGGAATATAAAGCGATCTGATGTAATATTAACTCAGCTGAAAATGACATGTCATGGTGTTGTATATTGTATTTATGGAGTACTTCTTCCAATGTTTCAATGTTCTATCTTTCTCATTCTTTACATATTTCACTTTCACTCACGTAATATCTTCTCTACTACTATGTCGTTCTCCCTACCAGGTGTGATGAAAAGTGTCTTGGGAGGCCAATTTACATTGAACCCCCTCCCCCAGCCCTTAACAATGGAGCTTCACATCAATTTAGATTTAGTCATAAATTTTTACTTCCTAGTCCAGCCTAAATTTTCCTTTTGAGACACAAAAATTAGATTAGTGTTTACTGCATTTCACAAGCCTCTTGCCAGCCTAAATGTCTACAGGTGGTGTAAATGGAGTCTTTGAGATGACTCCTTATTGTCTCACCTTATCACCTGTGCGCAAGGATACAGGTGAAGGAATAATTGAGTGGTCTATTAACTGCTTCTTCACCCCAGATATGAATTCATAATTCTTGCAAAATAGAGCAGAAGGAATATGTTGCCGAATCGCTTCTCGTTTAATCATTATTCCAGTCATACTGGGTGCATTAAGGCCAAAGTGGTTAGATATCTTATTTTGAATCTCAAAAGGTTTGTAAATTAGCACCAAACACCGGATGGGTGTAGGTCAAGAGTGCTTCCATCGGGTGTCTAAAGTAAGGAAAGGAACTTGTGTTGTAATCCAACACTCCTATTTGATGTTTCCGCTTTAGTTTTTAAACTAAACCTCTTGACAATTGTTCGAGAAACAGAGTACAAAACAGATTCTAATACTGAGATGAAAGGATATTGCCGAAATATCATGAAAATAATAGAAATGTATTTCACAATGTTCTGTGTAAATGTATGGGGGATAAATGGGTTGACAGATATTGCAAATAAAACTTGATGGGCAGATATAAAATCAATAGTTTCCTCATGATTCAGAATTTTGTAAAACTTTTAACCCCTAAAATATCGGAAATACTAAACAGATTTTTTAAAGAGTTGCCAATTTGATGATTAAAATGATTGAATTTGCTGCGAAACAATCAGTGCCCTAAATATCAAGTTCAAAATAATTCTTTGTTCATGACATTTATCTGAATACCATGTTTTCCTTTTGGTCACCAAATCTCTTGGCTTAGATCTAACAAATATCATTTTTGAGCTGCAAGTATTCAATTTTATACAAATCAAGCCCTGAAGAAATGCCTTGAGACCTTACAGTATCCAATTTGGTATGAAACATCATCCCATGATTCAGATTCACATCTTATTGATGTATTCAACACAATCCATTGTCATTGCAATGTTTCATTATGTCAACTAAATTAATCTTCTATCAATACCAGCAAATGTTGTAAATTTGATGCTGGTTAATTCTTGAAAAGGAAATTTATCATGTAAGTTGTGAAAAAATAACCAAATTACCAACTTGATGAACACATAAAATCAGTATTTCCTCATGAACCAGATTTTTTTTATTTTTACCATATTAAATATTGCACTTAAGTGATATTGTATTTATCATATGTTTTGAATAGTGTAGAAATAGAAAACCGAAGTTTCACCAAAATTGTATTTAAATGTAATTTGAAGTAGAAATAGAGAACAGAGGTTTTAAAGGGTTGCCAATTTAATGATTAAAATGATTGAATTTGCTGCAAAATAATCTGTGCCCTAAATATCAAGTTCCAATTAATTCTTTGTTCATGACATTTATCTGAATACCAAGTTTTTCCAAATCCCTTGGCTTTATAGATCTAACAAATATCATTTTTGAGCTGTAGGTATTCAATTTTGTACAAATCAAGCCCTGAAGAAATGCCTTGAGACCTTACAGTATCCAATGTGGTATGAAACATCATCCTTTGATTCAGATTCACATCTTATTGATGTATTCAACACAATCCATTGTCATAGCAATCTTTCACAATGTCAACTTCTCTTGTATCAATACCAGCAAATGTTGGAAATTTAATGCCGGATAATTCTTGAAAAACAAAATTATCACGTAAGATGTAAAAAATAACTAAATTAATGACTTCATGAACAGATAAAATCAGTATTTTCTCATGAACCAGGAAATTTGTGAACATTTACCCTATTAAGTGTTGCCAATTTGATGATTAAAATGATTGAATTTGCTGTGAAATAATCTGTGCCCTAAATATTAAGTTCAAATTAATTCTTTGTTCATGACATTTATCTGAATACCATGTTTTCCTTTTGGTCACCCAATCCCTTGGCTTAAATCTAACAAATATGATGTTTTTGCTGTAGGTATTCAATTTTTATACAAATCAAGCCCTGAAGAAATGCCCTGAGACCTAACAGTATCTAATGTGGTATGAAACATCATCCCATGATTCAGATTTACATCTTATTGATGTATTCAACACAATCCATTGTCATTGCAATGTTTCAAAATGTCAACTTCTCTTCCATCGATTTCAGCAAACCCTCATCGTTTGGAACCGGGATTGTCTTTCATTCTGCCGAAAACGGATAGGGCCTGCGCTTGTGTATACTCCATTTGATAGCAGATAACATTTTGTCTGAACTTTGGGGTCAGAATCTGAGAATCTGTTTCTTCCGGAGGGATGTGTCAAGTTTGTTTCCGGGATGGGAAACATGAAAGATGGAGGTAATTCAAGCTTGATCTCAATAGAATTTCCTTTCTATACCTGCGTTATCAAATATTTTTAATGGATTTATTGTTGTTTCGACGGAAAATCACTGCAATGTTATTTCAGATGTTCATCGAATCAGGTAGTTTTACGAATGATGAGTCATATGTTTCAGAAATACAAAGTAGGATAAGTGCATTTTGTTTTTTGTATATTCCTGTTGATGTTCTATTTTCCATTTTGCAAAATTGGGTACATGTATATTTTATTGCATGATCAATTGAACATATCTGCAACAGAGATAATACAGAATAAATGCATCATTTATCAAATGTTTTCCTGAATTGACATTACAGTTTATGCATATGAAATTGGTTATATTTTAAAGAACTTCTTTGAAGGAGGAAAAAAACTTTTTTAGAATCTTTTTAAAGATTTTGTTCCCTTAATAATAGTATCCTACAATGCATTTCTACCATGGTCTAGTTTGTGGTATACAACATCAAATTTTGTATAGCAAAGCTATTTCCTTTTTCAACTTGAATACACCAACACTTTATGTCAAAACCTGTCCATGTAACCCATTGATTATTGAATTCTGTATTTCTCATAGACTTTGGTTCCAGTTGTAAATGTATTGACAACCTATTTTTTCTTTCCAAGACTATCCTGGATTCGACCAGGGAGGAATAGCGAAACTTTCTTCATCTGCGGAGAAGATGCGGAACATTATCTACCATGTGGCATCCTTTATTTCTGTCAACACACAGCTGAGGTAGCTAGTGTAGGATACATGATCTACTCGCTCAATACGGTGTCTGCAAATACACCCGTAGGAGGTGAGTGTCAGGAGAAATTGTTCCATTTTTGCTCCAGGGAATACTTCTTGTCAGGTCTTTCTTATAATGAGCACGATGGTGGTAGAACATCCATGTGCTTTTTTTTGTTTGTATTCTTTTGTCAAGTATAAGATGATATTTTTTAATTGATAGCAAATATTGAGAAACAAATTTATTGCTTAATTGATCAATTTTGCTTGAAAATGTTGATGCACAATGGATATCAATTTGAAGGCACTGTGGTGCTGTGATTAGGGCTCTAATATATAAATGTGAGGGGTATGGATTCGAGTCACACCTGTGGTAACAATAGCCATCAGCAAGAGATTGATGCACACTGCTGCTCTACACCCAGGTGAAGTTAATTGGGACATGTCAGGACATAGCATATAATGCTAATGTGTGATGATATTAACTTGAGATTCATAGGAATAAGAATTTCATATCATTATCATTATCATTATGCAGGGCCCGCTGGAAGAGCAGCTAACATACAGCTGAACGTGGCTACCCTGGGTAAATAAGACATTATTATTATTATTATTACTATCTTTTCCTAATTGGCTTTAGGTATACTTTAAGTAGCAATTGAGAATCACTGAAACTGTGACGAGTGTTTTAGATAAAATATTTTTGCTTTATTATATACTAAATTCAGCACTCTTTGAAAGCATGAAAACTCTTTAAAAATATTCTCATAAAGAGAAGGCATGTCTTTGTATGTCATTCTTAAAGGTACAATACCTAGAATATGAAACACACCGAAACAACAGAACGTTGCTGACCACGATAAATAAATACTATCACTTGCCTGTCCGCTCAGATATACATTTGTTCATCCTTCAATTCATCATTCATTCATTCATTCATTCATTCACACTTACCTTTAAGCAGTCTCTCAACATCCTAACCCACCTTTAATGATCTGTATAAATGTAACCCTATACACCCAATGGGATGCGTCCCATCTCTTGTTGTTTTGCCCTCCACCCTTCATCAACTCACCAATATATAATTTTTAGACCATATTCAGGAGCTGTTATTTTGTATGGATATAGTGAGGTCAACCTTTTCTCTCATTTTGTGTTTCGAAGGATCTCAGAAGGGAGTAGTGTGAGACCAGAGTTTTGCTGAGATAAATTATCAGAGATAGATAAAAAGGGAAAAAAGGAAAAAAAGGGGAATTGGAGCTCGGAACGTATTCATATTCTCTTCACAAACAATTTGAAATAATGTAAAAATTAGAACTAAGATTAACGTTAAAAAATTATAGTTCATTGTGAAAATAAAAAAAAATAAACACAAGACCCTGAATTTAGAGCAATACTTTTCTACTTTAGGATTTTTATTTAGTCTTTTGTCCAAAAAAAGGTATTACGACAATCCCGTTCACTGTAATTACAGATATTTTTATGCTTATCTCATGGCAATACACCTTGCCAGATAATTCTAGCTACAAAAGTCATGATGCATTTATCATCTAATGCTAATTGGATTACCATTTATTTGTAATAATGAAATCAATATTTCCACATCTACACTTTTGATATGCTATTAAATAGCCTATTAACCAGAATATTACACAGTAGCCTCATGATCAATAGATTAGTGAAACACAATTATTAGTGGAGTATAATCAATAAAAGTATGGTATTATACCCGAGTGGGGTTGAACTTGCTCTGTTTGCAAGTGTGTAATATTAAATGGTATATTTTGTTCACTGATGTCAATGTCCTACTGCAAAACACTGAAGAGTATAATGATGATTATGATGATCATGTGTGGACCAAGGATTTGACAACCGAGGGATGGAGAGGAGGACAAACCTGGTTTAGACTTTTGCCCGTGTCCCCTTCTTCACCCCCTCTAAGAGCTAAAAAGTGGGAATAGAAAACCTGCCCTCGGTTGAAATTTCGCAAATGATGAAGCTCATAATAATTATAATATTGGTGGCTGCATGCCTTCTAGTATTGAAACCAATAAGAATAATAAGCATGATAATGATAATGATAGCAGTCATATAGGAGGCAAAATATTACAGCCAGCAACTGATAGCAATAACAATAGTAGTAATCATTAGATTACTAATCATTATAAGATTTAGAAAATACTATTCTCAATATTTATTTGCATTATTGACTCAAAGCTCTTTTTAATTTAATAGACTGATTATATTACAGATTATATCTGTAATCAGATGAAAAAATAACAATTAACAAAGCATATGTTCTTTCTGTCTAGAGCTTAGCAGATGTTTGAAAATAGCCTGAAAGGTCATGTGTCATCTGATAGATAGTGTCTGAAATTAATATTAAACCTCCACAGAGATCCTATTATTTGCTTTATGACTCAGGATTTCATACAAATAATGGTATTAATTTGTAAAATGTAGTTTTCATAATTATTTGGTACAGATACCCTAAAACAGAATTTACTGCTTCTGTGTAATTAGGTCAAGTTATTAAATGCTTTAAAATAGATAATGAATTTGGGAATGCCATGATTAAAAGATGAATTTATCCGTTTATTATATCTGTAAAGGTCACTGACAAGCTATAGAGATAAAACAAATTTTGCTTGCAATTATATCTTACAGTTTATAAGTAAATTGCAGACGCATCAGCCATTTAATTTGGTTAATTCCTGTTAGTAGAAAGCTTGGAGGCGGCGCCATTTAACGCTTGTCTTTGCTCATTAAATGCATGACTGAAGAGGATGCAATTGCGGATTAATAGCTGCAAAGAACTCATTATTTGTAATGGAACTGGAACTGTACTTGGGTTTGTGTTGCCACCGGCCATAGACGTCTCCATTGGCTTGAATTGTTTCCAGTCTATTTTTCTGTCTACTTCTCCAATTTATAGGATGTTTGAGAATAAATTGTCTAAATGTCACCAATATTTTTGTAGTTGCATAATAGAAGTTATCAGATGCTGCAGTTTGTTATATTAGTGCGAATCTTATATCATTTTGTTGCACTTTGCATCATTTTTGCTTGTAATATTTAATGTTAATTGTAATAAACATATAATGTATTGTGGTCAAACAGGGAATGTACGTTGATAAAATGGCAGAGAGACAAAGTAATGTAGGACAAAAGAAAGAGATGTTGATAAAGAAAATAAATTACATGAGGAATTGAAAAGAATTTTTATTTCTATTTCTGTAGCAATTCTCATCATAGCCTGTCTGGCAACGTGATGAGTTTTAGTAGTCTGGTGTATCAAACAGTGGATGATGTGTATCGTCTGCTTGACACTGTCGGTGTACACTTAGAAATGAAAGATTATTGAACTCAAAGTCAGCATATATATCCAGACAGTTGGAAACATTATGTTAGCATTTTGTCTGCAAAGTCCCCAAAGAGTTAAATCTGAGTTCACCTGAATGTAGCATGTTGGTCAGTAGATGTTTCTAAAAATATTGAAAAGCGATTGCCTCTGCCAGAAATAGATGTCATTCAACATTTTATGTGGACATTCTTTGAAGCAATTGTTTTGATTTTCATTTCTGTCTGGCTTTTTAGTATAGAAAAGCAATAAATCACACCACACATGACTTGATCCGGTTATTAGTGTGGTCCCTCAGTGAAATAAAATGCCCCCTGAATCAATACGCAGCTGAACATACAGTCAATGGAGAGAATGAGCTCTCCCACTGCAACTTGCCACCCTAAATTATCCCCTCTCATTTTAACACACAACCACCCCTCTATCACAATGTAGCAGTCCTTAATGGATGTAGGAGTACCAGCCAATGGGAGCATACCCCTCTCATGGTGGCTTAGCCAATCACAGGGCTGCATGCCCCTGATTCTGTGTACGCTTATGTGTTTCTTTGTTTTGCAATGAGCCACTACAGGTTCACAGTGTAGCTAGCTTCTGTACTATGCATGTACTGCATTACGAGTGCACTGTAATCCCAAATTCTCTATGCACTTGTTTCGGAGGCTTTTAATCTCGTGTTATACCGTTTCTCTATGCAGCTTATTGGACAGTAAATGACATTTATTGGTGGATCGCTGAGTGCAAGGAACATCAAAGACTTTTCTGTGAGAATAAGGAATCTGATAACTGAGAGAAATAAAGGGATTTACGTGGCTTCAACCTGACTTTTATTCTGGTGAGTAAAACAAATTCTATTACATAAGTCTGTTTCTAAAACTCCTTGCTTGCATTAAAGTTATCATAAAATGTGAAATCATTGTATCTCTATGGTGAAGTAGAGCTGACTAGCAATTTGAATGTTCCTGCTACTCCTCCCAGTCTTCAGTCACATTCCCACGTGTTGTAAAAATTTTATGATAGAAAACTATGAATGTAATCGGCAATGATGAGAAAGATAAGGGTTTCATCTTTTAACGTTGAGCATTCTAGGTATCTGGTTGGCATCAGATTGTATGCACATGGCTTTTAGAGCATTCTTCTCTGAATGAAAGGACAAATACACTCTGACATGTTTCAGATGAGAAGTGACGGGTAGATGAGATGTAGTAGAATAAGATATAAGATACACCAGGAGAACAATATACACCCGTACTCCTAAATGGGAGGGGAGGAAGAAGAGAAGGAGGAGGATGTAGAGAATGGGAGAGATGAGGAGTAATGGGGTGAGAAAGGGATGAATGAAGAAATAATGCAAGAGATTTTGAAACAGACATCTGGTTAGAAAATATTAAAGTGAGAGAGAGACTTTCAAGGGAGAGGAACAGATAAAAAGAGAAAAACAGATTGATAGGGTGGTAGTAGTAGTAGTAGTAGTAGTAGTAGTAGTAGTAGTAGTAGTAGTAGTAGTAGTATTTATTTAGAAGAAGCAACAGAAGTAGCAACTGTAATACTAGTAGTAGTGTTAGTAGTAGTAGCATGATACAGATCAAAGTATTGGGGGTTAAGGGAGAAATAAAGAAAAAGAGAAGGATAATGACTGGGAGAGGGAGAGTCAGGCTGAGAAATAGACATGTGGTAAAAGTAGTAATTGTAGTAAAAGTAGCAATAGCAGCAGTATTAATAGTAGCAGATGTAGTGCTACTAGTAGCAGTAGTCATAGTAGCAGCTGTAGTGCTACTAGTAGTAGCAGTAGCAGCATAAGAGAGAGAATGATAGGGAGAATGGAAGTGAGAGAGAGAGGGAGAGAAATGGATGAGAAGAAAGAAGAGAGATAGAAGGAATGAAACATACGGGAGGATGAGATGGAGGATACATATGAGATGGAGTATATATATGAGGTGGATGAGATGATGTGAACACATCAGATGATCATTTCTTCTTTTTATATATCTGCCCAAACATATGTTTGATGATATTCAGAGAACAGTTTCTACTGACAAGTTTTAATATGAAAAACTGCATTTATTCTTTCAAATAAGCTCATTTCAGTTATTCCTCTCTGCATTTCATTACATTTTTTCACTCTAATGAGTGTTTGACATAAGTGTTGTTTATATAAATCCAATCTATACGAGGGTCAAGAGTTATCGAGTTGGCATAGAGCAACCCACGTCAAAAGTGTCATCTTCTTCCCCATCATCTTGCATCCCCTAGGGATAGGGGGGCCCATAAAGTGGAACATATTGTTGGAAGAAGATGCAGGCTATAGCTCCGGTAGACGAGATGAATACATATAACTAGAGGGTATTGATGCGAGAAGCACAGTCATTTGATGGAATACTAAATTTTCCTCTAATCAGGCTTCGGTTAAAAGGGATAGAGTAATGAATGTCGCTGAGTGCGCTGGAATCTTAATTCAACGGGGCAATGTGATTTACGTGTTTTGCATGAACATGGTGGAGAGGATCATTATGAGGGTTGGGGGCCAGCAGGGTAGCATCTTTGAAGCTCTTGATTCTGTTTGGTATAGAGGAATGCATCTTTTAAGTGTAATTGATGGATGATACTGGTTTATCTTATGGGTCGGTTAACTCGTTGCCATGTTACCATGGCTGAATCCAAGGTCACTACACTATCAATGGTTTGTCTTCTTCTTTCATTCAGCCAATGTAGGGGAACATTTTTCCAGTTCCCAAGAAATATTTACAAGTCCCTTTGTAATAAAAATGTCAAATTCATTCATTTTTTCTTTTCTTGATCAAAAGCTCTTCAAGTCATTACTTGTTACATGCATGATAGCTTTTTTTATCATCATTTATTTTTCACTGATCCAAAACTTCTCTTTCCATTCTCCATTCTTTGCCTCTATTTTTCCCCCCTCACTGTCCTGCTAGCTCTTTCCATATTTGCTTTTCTCTCTGTTATTTCTCTCTCTCCATTCTCTATTTTCTCTCTCTTTCTTCCTGTTATTCTCACTCTCCCTATATATTTCTTTGTCTCTATCTCTTTCCTTTTCTCTATCTCTTTCTTTTTCTCTATCTTTCTCTCTTTCTCTCTTTCTTACTCTCTCTCTCACTTCTTATGCCCCGTTCTCTCTTTCCATTTAACTTTCTGCCTCTCTTCCCATCATTCTTACTCTCCCTGTCTTTCTTTGTCAATATCTCTTTCTTTTTCTCCATATTTCTCTCTTTCTTTCTCCTTTTTTTCCCCCTCTCTCTTCTCTCTCTCTCTCTCTCTCTCTCTCTCCCTCTCCCTCTCTCCCTCTCCCTCTCTCTGCTTGTGCATCAATTGCCACTCCCTCTTCTTCTCTCTCCTTGCCCTATCATTCCTTGCTGATGATCTGTCTGTACAATCCACATCTTCTTTGGAACTAGGATTTATGGTGTCATTCTATACCTGCCCTTTGCTTAACCAGTAAGCTCCTTGGAAGAAGAAGCAATAATCCCAAGTCATCGGGGTGACGTTGGTGGCCAGATCATGTCAAGGAAGAAACCTGACCAGAAAGCAATGATTCATGTTCCCTTTTGATCTCCTTGCAATGATATCGAAGCCTTGACGTATGCTCAACAACATGTTATAGTCGTTTTTAGATTTGGGGGGGGGGGCATAAGAAGATTTTTTGAGGTGAGATGCAATGTTTGTGATCTATGACGCAAAGTTCGCCACACGGGGTGCAAAGTTTGCAAAAGGAAGACTGACATGGATTCACAAAATTTGTGTACAAAGTCACAAACCAGGTCACGAGCTTCAAAACCTGGCTTATGTTTCATAAAGTATCTATAGATCTGCACATGACTCTACAAATCACTAATGACCCCTTACTTCACTCAATGATAAGCCCTGACACTGAATTGTCAACAGTTATTTGTAAAGATGTGCGTAGATCTACAAACGGTTTCATGAAACGCAATCCTAGTTGAAAAATCCATGCCACACATGATCTTTTGCTGTGCATACTTCAGTGCCACCATTCAATAGCTTTGAATCTGTGCTCACCACTGTCCCCTCCTCTTTTTCAATCCCAAATCCCCTTGCAATAGCATGGCATCTACCCCAACTGCCCTCTCCTTCTCCTCTACAATCTATGGAGCTTTCTTCAGAGATTGCTAGGGATCAAGTCTTTAAGTCGACTGTCACCCTATCTTTGGGTTTGTTTTACACATTCTGTGTTTGAAGTCAGTGGGGCCAAGCCATCAGGTCACTTGCATTGGATCTTTTTTCTCCTCTTGAACAGACGGTTTGAAAAAATTGCATAGCTATTTTGCCCCTTGATAATGACTGAAGATGATTTGTTGATATAATCAGCTCAAACTTGTCATGTATAAAGAAATATTGTTGGCTGTATTTTGCTGCATTTGCAAACCTAGTATATCTTAGAGATTGGAAAGTATTCTAATTAACTCTAAATTGATGTTCACGGAATTGAGTATTGTAATTGCATGTCTCTATTGGGATATTTTCCCCCCAATATTGATGGTCTTTTTTAAATTCAGAATAATGCTTTTGGTAAAGTTTGTTGCATATTTGAGATATGGAAAGTATGATAAATTTTTATAGTAAAGATATTGATTTAAAGGAGAATTATGGCTGTTTTTTCAGACATATTCTGCATTTCTTACAGATTCATTTAATACATCCAACACCAACTCACCACTAATTGCCATCCTCCATTATTCCTCTCAGATCCATTATGATTACTTCCACTGTACAAGGATATTTTTCTGCATTATTAACTAGAATATGTGATTTTAGATTATCATTTTGGTTAAGTTTGTGGCATATTTGGGATGATTGATTGTCTGTAAAGTAATTAGCAATTTTCTGTAGATGGATGCTCTATATGCTTTATTGAATAGGGTAATGTAACTGTTTTTATTATTAGAATATGTGATTTTAGATTAACATTTTTGTTAAGTTTGTGGCAGATTTGAGGTTTTTTGATAGTCTTGAAAAGTAAAGTAATTTTTTGCAGATAGATGATCGTATAGAGTAAAATAACTGTTTTTATAAAGCTATTTTTCTTGCTTTTGAAGCGTCATTGGAATGCATCAAGCACCATCCCGCCACCCACTGTCATCCTCCATTATTCATTTCTGATCCATTATGATGACCTCTTCTTCCAATTTGAGCTTCCTATACAGATGGGACTCTGCTTGATGAATGCCCTTGCTTCATATACACACTTCTACATCACGCACTTCTACACCAATTATGCTTCAAGTATTAAACTATTAGTTGGATTAATGTAAAGTGAAACGTGTGATGGGATCGAGGTGGAATAGTAGGAAGTCATTGAAAGGGCGCTTGAGAGAAAGTGTGGCTCTTTCCTGAGGAGTAGACCGGAGCTAGACAAACATTCATGAAAAAATGGAAATGTAGATTGATTGTATGTGATGGTTTGAGGACCTAAGAATGTTAAAGTGACAGAAATATGTGTTGAATAAAGAAAATATTCCTGGGCCATTCCACAGCAAGTGGTCCTGAACCCCCAAAAATAAAATTGGCCTATACGTGCTCGAATATGTCTTTTTTCGAAGATAACTTCCCATAGAATCATGTTTTTACACAGTTTTTGCAATATCCTTCTCGATACATGAAAATCTGTGTTTCAAAGTATACAGTGTGCAGGGGACGAAAAATCCTGGAAATTCAAAGAAACAATGGCAACACCATATTAGGATTTATTTGACTGCAATATTGATTGTTTTTGCATTAATTTATGAGCATTTTGTTATTTCAATTGAAATAATACCAAATTTTGAGTGGAAAAATGCAATTTGTTGAAAAAAATCAACATGAAAAAATCTCATCTTAAGATGTAACTTACGTAACGCAAAAAACCCTTAAAGTTTTTTTCTCGCAAAAATGAGTCTAATAGAATTTACTTATGGTACATTTCTAAATCTAGTATATGATGCAAAATAGCATTGGGAAATATTATACCATATGAGCAACATCTTCATATGAAAACCTCACTCCAAAAACGTGTAACTTACGTAACGTTACGTAAGTTACGGATGTTGTTGCGTAAGTTACACTCTTGTAATTAGCAAGATTTATCATGTGTTGATCAGACAATTGTACAGAGCTGTCTAAACAGTGAGAGTAACTATCAAAATGAATTAAATTAGGTGCATTTCTATCATTATTATGGATATTTACCATCATACCAAGGCGTCATTGCCAAATTGATTAGTTTCTCCAATCCCGACCGACTCTCCAAAATAGGCCTGTGAGCATACATCTACCTGTACCCTCTATATTTTATTTATAGCTTGTTTCTGATTCCTAAGTTGAAATCTGACATTTTAGTTAAAAGAAATCAATCATATATTTCAAGGTTTCTTATTAAAACCCAGGATATGATTTCAATGAAAAATTACTAGAATTCTGTTTTCCCCCAAATATATAAGAGCATATTAACCATCCAATGACTGGTTCATATCTGACAGCATTTGAACAAATTGGTAGCCATCAGCAAACAACAGCTCCCCGAGTCTTCTTGGTAGTTTCTTACCCAGTTAATACGACGACGTTGGCTCCCTGCAGAAATATGTAACTTATGTAACGTTACGTAAGTTACATGTTTTTTTCTATGTATTGTTTTAAGTAATAGCTATCATTTTTTGGCCCGGTAATTGTACAGAACTGTCTGAATGTGGCAGAAAAGCACAAAATATATCAAATCACGTGAATTATATCATTATGCAATTCAGCCACCTTCCTAAGAATTGATTTGTAAATTTTACCCGACCAAAATACAAGACCTTGTGGCCACCCTCTGATGACCATCTAACGATCATCAAGTAGCTTTTAGACAGTTTTTGGTGGATTTTAGCATAAATCAGATGTTTTCTTGGTACAAGAACAAGACATTGGCTAGGTGATAGCTATACTTATACCTTTCACACATCAGTAAAATCAGTTCTTGTAATTTCTTTCACACAGCCATCAGTGAGACCTCAGCTACCCAATGTCTACCTAATGGCTATGTTCTAGTTGTCAGGAAGACGTGCACAATTGGGATTTTCAATAGCTTGATGAAGCAAAAGCACATCCATATCATATGAAACAAATTGAGAAGAAAACCCCTGGATAGAAAACTGACATTTCATACGACGTAACTTACGTAACGCTCAACTGTAACTTACGTAACGGTAGAGATGGGCTCATACGGAAATATGAATGGTAGTATTTTCATAATCTTCACTGATAATATAGCTTAAGGTGTACCCTTTTGGTTTTTTATGAAACTGGATCATGGGACCTGAGCACTTCACAGGATTTTCAAAATTAAAAAAAGAAGTCAATGATCCCTTTTCGTGTGATGTAACTTAATGCTCCATTATTGATGTGTTACTTCTTAATTCAAGCAAAGAGAGCTCAAAATTTGGTCTTAAATTAAAGAGTCAGTTGTAAGGGTTTACCACAATGTAATAAAATCCTCTCTTGCAATTGGTTAAGAGCAGAAATACACCTTTAATATCCAAATTTTTCTCTGAAATGTAACTTACGTAACGTGGAATGGCCCTCCTGTATTAAATAGAATGAGTGAGATGAAGAGATGTTAGTAGTAATAGTACTAATAGTAGGAGTAGTAGTAAAAGTAGTAGCAGCAGCAGTATTAGTAGTAGTAGTAGTAGTAGTAGTAGTACTAGTAGTAGAAGTAGTAGTAGTAGTAGTAGTAGTAGTAGTAGTACTAGTAGTAGAAGTAGTAGTAGTAGTAGTAGTAGTACTAGTAGTAGAAGTAGTAGTAATAGTAATAGTTTATTTATTATAAAACATTATCCAATGAAATTACAAAAAGTATAAAGGAGTCAACTATATTGAGATGGGCAAATATAATTCTAAAACAGAAACATTAACCCCAAATAATGAATGTAGATGTTAACAGAAATCAATAATATTCTAGTCCATAGAAAGGACCAAATATAGACACCCTTAGCACTTATTGGTTGGAATCCCCCCGATATCTATTTTCGAGACTGTTTTCAGCCTTAATTGATAGCACGCAATCTCACTCTTTAACAGACAATGATTAACAGAGTAGTGACGCAAGTACAACACACCTCTACTGACTAAGCAATCTAATTTTAACATTTCACTCCCACTGTTAATATAGTTCTGTAATTCTCCAGCTCTTTGAAAATTTTATATCCAGATTAGTAATCCTTTAATCTAGATCATACAATTTCAAAATATCAGAATGAGGTAGATTGTTTTTTATCAAAGTTGTGCAATGTCTGTTTACATTTTTGGGGGAAATGTGAATTACCTTTTTCCATTAAAAATTCTTTTAGACCCTTTTTTATATATTGGAATGTTGGAAAAGAATGCAATTTTCATCATCAATGAATAAACTTTATACGTTAAATTATTTATTTTTGTCATCATGGTCACTGATAAATCGGGCAACAACTATCTTCCCTTGATATGAACTTGTTGCACGTTTAACTTAACCGCAGGTCCTATTCATCGTCATTTGGACCCTCGATTATATCAGTATCCCAACTAAAATACAACAACCAGTTCTGAACTATTTGGTTAAATTTCCCTTGGCAACACAAGTCTCCTTTTTGTATGGTTTTCAACAAACACCATGGTCCTAACCACTTATTTTCCAAATCAAAGTCCTTTGCAAGTACTCAATATTAGCTTTAATTGTTTTAAGAGAGAGGATTTTTATCCTCAATGCATTGTTAAGAGACTTGAATTCTTCCATATCATGTTCATGGTTACTATTAACCCATCGACTACTGGAACTAGGTAGTCCCAACACAAAGGCTATGGGAATTAGAGAATTCAGTAGTCAATGGATTAATGTTTAGTGAATGAGAATGTCTTCCATCAGGTGAGATCCTCATACAGGTGATATATGTTTTACATGTCACTAGCCTCTCTGGTCTTTGGTCTAAGCTTTTTAAAGTTCAGGTCCATAGTTTAGCTTTTGAATGTACCAAACCAAAAATGGTGATAGGTTATTCTAGTGATAGGTTATTGTAGTGTTAGGTTATAAATCTCACTATTTGAATATATGCTGCCTTTAGTTTTAACAGAAAGTATGTTTCCATTGTTCAGACACTTTTCCTCCATTCCTTTTTCACATCAGGGTGCTACAAGAAGTTTTCGCACCACTTGCCCGGTCGGGCATGTTGCTTTTCAAATCACTTGCCCGAACACAAATTCATATTGCCTAAAACACAATCAAGCAAAACAAAAGCAGCTGCACATCTAATTGGGTTCAGTTGTCACTGAAGTTGGTCAAATTTTAGCTCTTGCAACTGGATATGGCCTAATAATGAAGAATTTATGGACACACCAAACTGTATAGTTATTAGATTTTAATACCATTAAGTGACATTTTCATTTGCTTGCCCGATGGTTCAATTTTGTTGCCCTGGGCATTCACTCAAGTGGATTCGCAGCGCCCTGCACATCCATGTCACGGAGCTGGTTACTTGCAGTTCTTGAGGTTAATGTTTAGTTGAGAATGTCTTCCATCAGGTGAATGCCTCATACTGCCTTACAGGTGATATATGTTTTACATGTCACTCGCCTCTGTGGTCTTTGGTCTATGTGCTGATGTTATTAGGGGCTGAGTGCCTCTCTGACCATTAGGGAGGTATAGAGGGAGAGTGAGACGGCGTGATGAAATGCAATTTCCTGCATTATCCGCTGTATACGCTCCACGGATTATGGGGGATTCCTCCATTTCAAGAGGGAGGGTAAGCTGCACTCTAATAAGCTCCTAATTAAACCACAGAACTGACCGCATGTTTCAGGCTAAATTAATGACAATCCATGCCTTTTAAGTACAATTTGGGATTCTCGTTATTGAAGGCATCTTGCATGTTAACTGCTAGCATGCTTGGTTATTTGTACTTTCTATTAAATGCTGTGTAGATTTTATGGACACTGGGTATTTTATGTAATTTTGCTTGGCCGTACAAGGGCGAGAGTAATAATAAGAGACAATGCTATATGGACAATAGGCAATCTAAATAGTGCCCTGTCTGAATAATTGAAAGCTGAAATTGAGGAGTATTGTTCAGTTTAATTGCCTGACAGGGGAATTGTAATTGAAAAACTGCAGAAGCTGCATCAATGCAATGCAGCTTCAAACTATAGTGCCTAATTTTTTAGGCTCAGCAATTTGGTGACAATTTACGTCCCAATTTATATCCAATTTGCTTTAATTAGCACCGGAATTGGGAGTATAAGTCAGTTCACAGAAGCTAGCTCAGAGGATATTATGATTGGCATTTATTGGATTGTCATACTTTTCAACAAATTAAGCACTGCTGCTATTCCCTCTAGACAGCTCTCTCCATAGAACATTGTGTGTACCCATCAAACCTGCCACTTTTAAATGAGAACATTTCTTTTGTGTTGATAATTGTGAGCTAGGTATTTTAAAGAAAATAGGAATGCATAGATGTATAAGTATATTGATAAGCTACTAAAGAAAGGTTGACTAAATGGATAGAAATTGTCCATGTATTCATGATTTTTTTGATAACTGTAAAATTAAATTGGATGCTTTGTAGCCATCCAAAGACAAGGACAGACCTAGGTGCTTGCGATTCGAGGCCACAAGCTCATTGGAAGAAACCTCACTATCATTACTCCCAGCAGGCATAACACCACCCAGACGAGACTTAATCACGTTGTATGCCAGTCATTAAGTCAGATCCTAATGTATAACAATGCATCCATCATAACCAGGTGCGAAAATAAGAGCTGAATCATATCTTCCTAATTTCCCATCTACATCACCAGCATCACACCCCTACCAGGTGAATGGATTGCATCCCTCCTACCGGTATGTCCACCATCCTCCTCCTCCTCATGCGCCATGGAATCCCTTGGCTTCAAAACAAAGGCCAGTCACATCGGGGATCTAATCCAATAAGAAGTTAGCGGCTTCTCTGTGAGTCAGTCATGTGACACCTATGAGGTAGACCAGGTGTATTGGTGGGATCATCTTCGAGAAAGCATCTTTCCCTGCCTACCTTTCTCCATCTCAAGATCTTAAACTAATTTATCACATTTCTGAAAAGTTGTCTAACCTTTACCTTGGTTTGGAGAGTTTTATATCCACTCTTTTGGATTGAGAGCTCTGTCTGGTCTTCTCTGATCTGAGGATTGCATTGAACTCTTAATCAGTATCTAAGTAGATTTATAGTCATGGATACGATATACACTTCTTGCCTGCCACACATCTTCATCTTCTCTTTGCACTCATCATCTATTTTTCTCTATCTCTCTCTTTCTCTCTCATTTTGCTCTTTATCTATCTTTCATGTTTACCCTTTTGATTTCCCTCCTCTTCTTTCCCCTTCTCTCCTGATACTATATTCAGGTCTTTAGTATTTTCAGTATTTACCATTCTTTAATTCTTTTCTGAATATTTTCTCCTCCATTTTCCCCACCCCCTCTCCTCATCTCTCCGGCACCCTTCCTCCATCCCTTCATTTCATCGGTCCTTTGACTGATGTCGGTGCACGAATTTCACACTCTAAGAATGGGGTGCAAATTCAATAAAGATATCACGGCATGCTTGAGGAATGACGGAGAGCACTTCTGTCTGTCCACCTGGGTTTCAATCCATTCAAGCTACGATGGACTGATGATGATTGGGATTTTCAAGGAATGTTTCCCGTCTATGGATGTAAAGAGGGTTGTCGATCGTGAACGTGGGCCACATGGTCTCCATTAACTCACACATGGTCCTAGTTGGAAGTTTATCTTTCTTCCAGAAAAAAAGAATAGATAAAAGAATATGAAGAAAATGGCATGTATGGAGCTAAGAAAGCAATTGTAGAAATAGAAATTTATTGTTTTAAAAGATGTAACTTCATTCTATGGAGATAAAACTTATAGAGGACAAATTAAAATTTGTGAGAAATATAGAATGATAGAGGTAGATGGGTGATGAGAAAAAGAAGAGCTAGAGGAGAGGATGAAGAGGCAGGAAGAGCAGGAAAAGCAGGAAAAGAAGGAACACGGGGGAAGAGCACGTAGAGGATGGATTGAGGGGAGAGGAAGGGAGGGGAGAATGCGGATGAAGAGGCTGACAAGGTGGAGGAGGATGAAGAACGAGAGCAAGAGAAAAATTTAAACATTAGAAGAAGGAAAGAGGTGGAAGTAGAAAAAAAAAGAAAATATAGAAGAAGAAAAAGAAGAAGAAGGAGGAGGAGAAAAAAAAGGAAGGAGTAGTAGTAGTAGTAGTAGTAGGAGAAGAAGAAGAAGAAGAAGAAGAAGAAGAAGAAGAAGAAGAAGAAGAAGAAGCAAAACAAAAGAAGGTGTAGTGGAAGATGAAGAAGAAAACAAAGAAAAAGTAATAACAGAGAGGGAGCAGAAGAAGCAGGACAGGGAGAGGAGGAGGAAACAAGAGAAAGAAACATAAACGGGAAGATATGAAGATTCTCTGAAGAAGTTGGTACAGACTGTAATGTACATGGAATATGCATGAATCTGGGATTGTTCGGTCCCCCCATTGAAAGTCTCCGAACACGAGAATTAAAGAATGGACAGGGGGTCAGGATGTCCTCTTCCTGTTAAGAAGTACTTTTTCATGAAAAGATGCAATGAATGAGGGAAAAATTGAATCAGATCTCGATTCACTGGCATCATCTTCTCCATATGGAGTTCCCCTAAATCTAATTCATTGGTCCTAATGGCCGAGCTCGAGAGTGGAAGAATTCTCATTGTATAAAGATTCCAGCTAGCGGTATCTTACTTCAGTTTTCAGCATCACTCTCGCTGCTTTATTCTTGTACATGGTGGCGCCTTCATGTAATAAGTGCAGATATAATTCTGCTAAAAGCCTGGAAATTTGAAATAAGAATGTGGAAAACCTTCACCCTGACACTTGTGATATATTGCGTAATGTATTTGCTCTGCCGCGAAGGAATCAGTAAGTGAATATCCATGAAACTTTTTTCTTTTCTGTTATTAGATATTCATTTAAAGAGAAACTAAAAACTTTTGAAATGTATCCTTATTTCTGCAAAAAAATAAATCAATACAGAGACAACTATTTTTTTTTGAATACCTCACTTTTTATCATACTATGCACACTTTGGCTAATTCAATATGTACTATCTATCATATCCAATACCTTCCAGTGTTTCAATTTCTCGTATGAATTCCTTGCGATATAATTCATTTTATCATAATCGTTATCTAGATTCAGATTGTGGGCTTTTTATGTTATGGCATAATAAGTTGAAGGATGTTACCATATTGATCCTAAAATATTGCAGATAATTAACATCATTGAATTACTGCACGTAAACTAAAAAGGTTATTGCAAGTATCTCTATAAGAAAAAAGAGAGAAGAATACTACCAGATCGGAACATCTTGAAAGATGGAGGGGATGTGTTTGTTAGTTTGCGAAACATTTTCCCCCAAAAAAGTATAAATGGTGGCTTCACCACCTCCCCCCCCCCCTTACCACTGTCCCTGGATATAACACTTTTTTTATATGGATCTGTGTGGAATGGAAATTCATGTCTAAAAAGTTCAACTTTGTGGCAAATTTAAAAAAAGTATTTTGTATCAAATGTTAGAGTCAGAAAGGTATAAAATCTGGGTTAATGACATTCTTCCTTAAAGCAGATTATGTAAGGTCAGTAGAACATGTTTAAGGTCAAGTAAGTATCTCGTACGTCAAGATTGAAAGAATCAAGATCCCCATGTACCACAATGTTCCATGCATCATGATGGGAGGCTTTCAAGAGATTACTAGGCAGAATATCAACCCATCTTGGTCGAATTGGGTATCCTCCATTATTCCATATCCACTACCAATGTATGTGGGAGGAGCAAACGGAATGGTGATTACTCTTTACTGGACTGGTGTCCACTTCAGTAAAGTGTTAGTGGTATTGGCCATGTGCTATAAGTCTGCATGGTCAAGGTTAACATTGTTTCCACTTGGATTAACCTCACACAATCCACGGCTGCTCAATTTTTTCTTCGTCAAAATATTTCATTTATTGAAGTTATTTGGAATTATAATTAGGGGACATCTCATTAGTAATTCCTGAAGATGTATTTCAGTTAACGTCCCTTGCAATGGAGAAATCCTAATGGATGAGTGGATGCCAAGTGTAGTCTCAACAAATGATTATACATTTGTTTATCTGCTGCCTTGCATAACAGGAACCAATAAAAAAGTTTCTTTATTGTGATTTAGATAATGATGGTGGTGATGAGGAAAATGATGATGATGATCAAGCTATTGAAAATGATAATAACAGTAGTTATAAAAATAATAGCATTATTTGACAGTAATACATTTTTTCTTCTTCCATGTCTCTCATTATTTGAAATTTATCATTATGAATCTTTAAGTATTTACAATATGTTACCCTTTACGGGATACAGTTTTGAAATGAGATATCCAGACGTCAAATAACTTCATTATCATACATTTTCATGCTTCACTTTTGCTTGCCTCATTGCCGCAAGAAGCCCATTTCATACCCGCAGTAAGTGGATATCATTAAGAGAGGCCCTTTCAAGGATCCGTCGAGGGCCAGAAATCACGAAGAGAGCCCTCATATGAGACGAGAGACTTGTTCCAAATTGTCCCTGTCAGTTTCCAAGTGTACTTTCACAACGCCCTTGCCCCTCGATGAAATGAGCTTGCTGTTTTTAGAATTAAAAAGGTCTTTGTACACTATTTTGGTGATTGCCTTATAAAAGGTCATGTGAATTGAAATTTGTTACAGAATGGGTGCCGAAACTGAAATAAGAACAAACAACTCATTTCATATAGGATTAAATTAAAATCTTCTCCCAATGAAGTAGGGAATGACTTGAAGAATGGAACTTATTTTTTTCGTAACCATGATTTGGCTTAGAATCTTCATACCATTAAGGAAGAGATGAACATTTTAAAGATGAGAGAAATTTGAGAGTTCCTATACTACTTTGGAAGGATTTAATTGAATATTTTCATAAGAGAACTTACATTAAAATGTAAAATTTTTCCCCCGTTCTGTTACACATTTCAATTATGTATTAAACTTCCTTGTGCATTCATTTTTGCGTCATTCGACTACCCAATAGAAGATTCAATTTAAAAGAATGAAAAAGGGAGGGAGGTAGTTTGATGACCTTTAACCTATTGTCTACGCCAGTCTGAGTCCCCTCCCCTGTCGACGTAATGTGATACGCTTGAATGAAGCATCACTTTTATCATGTCACATGAGTAACTTATTAATCATGCATCCCCCAATGTATAATGATTAATCTGTACTCTTCCCCAAATTGGCATCTTGTCAATCAACTCCATGCTCAAATTGGTGTGTGATTTTCAAGTGCGCTGAAGAGCCATTCATTGCGGCTACTTGTTGAAGATTGTGTGATGTAAATCATGTTGTTCGTGAATAGGACAGTTAACTTCTTGCTGAAAGCCGATAAATAATTAACCAAAGAATTGGCTGAAAATGGCAGATGGTGTGTAATGTCGTCAGGATGGTTGTGAAAAGGACTTTGAAGTGGTTTTGATTAATTAATTTTGTGATAAAAAAACTTCTTTGAGAGAACCTCTTGGCATGGCTACTGAGTAAAACGTTAAAAATAATGTACTGTATATATTGTAGTGCTCACAAATAAGATGATTATCACTTCTACAGAGACAAAGTAACAACTTGCCAAATGTTGTAACAACCATATTTACTATTGTAAACATTGCAACATTTTTTAGGGTACATACTGTAAGATCATCGGTTTGAAATGGTTTTGTTCTATAAGGACATTTGGTATATATATTTTGTCATGAATGTGTGCCCAGTGTTGAGTCACCCCAAATTAAAAAATTTTCATTACCTTTGAAAAAAAACCCCTTTCTACCAGTATTTTGTCTTCATGTATTCAAAATGGTCAATATAATAGATGCAATTTATATAGCGCACGTATCCACTCTGCTGAGTGCTCAAGGCGCTTTACATTATTATTACCCTGGCTTTAGCCCGGCAGCCATTCACGGCGCACTTGGCAATTCAAAGAATATATATTCCTGCCAGGTACCCATTCACCTCACCTGGGTTGAGTGCAGCACAATGTGGATGAATTTCTTGCTGAAGGAAATTGACGCCATGGGTAGGATTCGAACCTACGACCTTCTAGTTGAAAGGCGAGAGTCATGACCACTACACCACGGCGCCAGGGAAAAATCAAGCCAGAGAAAAATCCAATGGAGCTGAAATTGGTACACCAATCAAAAAATGGTCAATAGTTGCTCAGATAAGAGCATAAGCCTGAAGGTGGTAATCCACATGATATTGGGGTTTTGTGACTTATCCACCCCATTAATCTTTGTATCTTAGCAATCACTGCAGAGAAGAAATATTTCTTACTAGAAGCTCAATGTGACTAGAATGGTTCTGAGATGTTACCAATTTGAAACGTAAAACCAGGACATTCAACTCTGGGTAATTATTTGGAGTGCTATTAGATTCATTGCCAAATTGAAATATGAGTCATGAATAAAAATGAAAGGATCTCTCTCTCCTAATTGGGAATGGTGCTACGGCAGAAAGTTGCTAATTTTCATTCCTTCATTTCAGTGTGTAGTTTTCGTCTCCTCTACATTCCTTCCAAATTTACACGTATGCATGGATTCATGCATGTGAAGAGGGACTTTGTGAACTTTTAGACCTTTATCATACAAAATTATACAAAAAAGTATGGATATGTATGTTACAAATTCCTTAGCACTTTGTTGTTGTTGATAGCCAATGTTGACAAATCTGCCCCTTTAAACGAAGGCCTTTAAAGTTCGTGAATTACTCCATCTTCTAAAAAAATTTACAAATTTACAAACAGAATCTTTTAGCCTATCTTGAAGGGTCAGGAATTCTATCATTACCTTATTAATAACATGCACAATTCAATTCACTTCAGTCTCAATTGCATTTGTTCATCTGTTTGTGGATATAATTATGCAGAAAGTTAATAAAGTCCATCTTTTCATGACATTTAGAAAATGATATTAGTCGCTTTAATGCATTCACAAAAGAAAATGAGATGATGAAGCCAATACTCACAAACAAGTATCATGGCAGATTATTTAAATAATTGACATGGAGGGTGCAGCTAACTCATTAAGCAAGATTACACATGTAATTAAGCGATATGAGAGTCAATCACTGAACCCCGATAATATACCAGCAATATTTAAGCTTTACTATTACCCGACACTATTTAGAGTATGATCAATAAGCATTCCCATATTGCCAATTATAGGCTGCTGGCTTACATCACAAAGCTTCATAGTTGAGAGTCTTGTTATAAAAAAAATCACCAAATAGGCCCCTTAATAGACCAAATTCTGACTCAGCTAGTCATTATCATTCTCAATAGAGATATTAGTAGGTGATATGAATATTTATGATGCAGAACGTTCATTACTTGGAGTATTTGGGGCTTTATCGCTGTATTGTTTCTCACTGATTGATTTATTGCCGTTTTGGTTGTGGGATACCATAGCGGGGTGTCTAGCTTTTTACAGATTCATCGATAGTCATATCATCATTGAGTCATGAGTAAACAAGAATCGGAGGATTGGAAAATGAAAGAAAGAAAAAGTTAATTTCATTTGACTAGTAAGAATTTTGCAGAATATTGTAAGCAATGAAATCAAATTTACACCAAAAATCAAGGCAAAAAAAGAGCTAAAGTTGTACATAAGTAGGGGTTTTAAAGTATCAAAGGACGCAATATGGAGGTGCCATGGTGTAGTGGTCATGACTCTTCAGTCTTGCCTTTCAACCAGAGGGTTGTAGGTTCGAGTCCCACCCATGTCGTTAATTTACTTCAACAAGAAATTCATCCACATTGTGCTGCACTCAACCCAGGTGAAGTGAATAGGTACCTGGTAGGAATATTTATTCCTTTAAACGCCAAGTGCGCTGCGCTGGTGGCTGCCGGGCTATTTCTAGGGTAATAATGCTGCAATTATAGAGCACTTAGGGAACTCTCAGAGTTGATAAGCGCTATATAAAAGCCATTCATTATTATTATTATTATGATACTGTAACAAAATAATTGAATGAATATATATGAATATTATTTGTTAACATTATGCCAGAGGACTTTCAGGGTTTTGTAACCACTGCATTAGGTGTATGAAAATAAAAAGAGGAAAAGCAGACTGGGAAGAGGATGGGATGGAGAAAGGAGAAAAAAATAATTTTTTAGGTTAAAAAGATGAGGAGTATATAGACAAAGCAGTAATTGAGGAGCAATTATTTTGGTTAAAGAAGAATACTGCTTCACATTTTACTTGCTTCACAGAGAAAGAAATCGTGAAACAGAAACAGGAGTTAAAGAATAATTGCCTGGCACATATATAAATCTTTTGCTTTGTTGCGAGATGTTCTTTTCTAGGGTTTTATATGAATCCAAATGTGAGTCTGTTCCTATGATTCATCTGTTTTGAAATCTAGAGGCAGAATTTAATGAAACAACATTCCTCCACAAAGTTCATAAAAAAACTCTTTATGGTTTTAACCCAGCCCACCTCCTCCTCCTCCACCAGTATTATTGCAAGCTTCCATGCCTACTGTGTCATTCTAGCTCCGGGATATAATTTATGATCCTCTTTAGCCCCCCTGAACTTTATTTAATATTAGTATTTTCTCAAGAAACCATATTTCTTTGGTATTTATTGCCAGGGGTTGTACTTTCTAGGCAACCCTGCGTTCATCTCGCCCCCAATGTAGATACTATCGCAGCAGTGTACACAACTCTTGCTTGTCCCTCCTCTTCAAAGCATCCGCGTGGCTTTCCATTACGCGACACAAGTGCTACCATAATATTTGCACCTTCCACCCCAGTAATTCACCAATAATGAACCTACCGTTTAAGCTATCGCTGATAAAAAAATGATACTTGATTATATTCAAACATTTTCATCTTTTTATGGAAACATATTGATCCGCATCAAAAGGAGGTAAGGAAGGAGAGAGGAGAGAAAGATGAAGCCGGGAGGAATATTCCACCTGAGAGTGCAAAAAATCAGCTGCATCAACAAAATGATTCAATTCTTGAAACATTACGTTCCTTACGGGATGTTATCTCCTTAAATGCAGAGGAATCCGTTTACATCATTATATTCAATCTCTTCTTTTTCTATCATCTCCCCTCTTTGTCTTAATTTAATTTATTTACACACCTTCAGGTTGTTATCTTTGTTTGTCTCATAAAGCTGAACGAGATTGGCTGGTAGACAATGAGTAGAGATAAAGATCTTTGTAAAGCATCTTAGCAATTCCACTTGATTTCGGATACTGCAACAAACGTAATTTGAATTTTAGATGAAGCGGAGGAAGCGAACAAGCAGTTGAGATATTTCCTTTCAACCTTGTAGGACCAACCTAGATAGTGGATTGTTGTAATATTGGACACAGATATTTGATACATTTGTCCTATATACAGGTAAATGTCATGATTAAGATTTGAAATGGACACCACCTTCTAAAAGCCTGCCGATGATACTCAAAATTCAGTATGTATTGCTTGTTTATTATACTTCGTGTAGTGCATTAAGACCAATATGGAGGGTGCATGGCCTTTCTGAGAAAATATGATGAATAATACACACAGGCATTGATTTTGTGCTAATTATAAAGAATTAAGTGAGGAAATTGTTATATATGTCATGGCCTATAATCCCATTAAGATGTAGAGAGGTAAGAAAATCAAGTTAAATCTGGTAAGAAATATCTCAAAATTGTGTCATATCTCGAGGGCCAATCATTTTTAATAAGGTATGTAAAAATGAGTCATACCACCTCTACGCTCCACCTCGTATCATGATTTCAGTTTACCTCCAAGCAATGTTCTCTTTCTCTCCTCATTCCGAAAGATGTTCAAATTGATAACGAAAAAAAATGATGTTGCATTTTTGTCGAGCTAATGTTGGGCGGTTAGAGTAGAGAATGTGCCCTCATTAATTGACAGTGATCGCACTGGAGGGCACAAGGCATATATATTGAATTCCATCAAATGAAGTCATGATATCCTTTTTACCAAGTCTGTATTGAACTATGTGCATGCAGCTGTGATGCCTCAAACCTTGAATTGTACAATTAAGCAAGCCTATTACACCTTGGGAGATCCAAATTGAGACTAATGCTGCCCCTTAAATGCCTTGTACGGCTTTAACCTAATTCTGTTTTCAGTTATTTTGATAGCAACATACTTTAAGCTATTGTCAATCTCTATAATTGCATCTTCTCACCAAACATTTTTAAACTCTTAATAGCATGGGGGAACCCATTCATAAAATGAAGGAAATACTATTAGTGTTTTGCAGGGAAACAGACCAAAAGAAATTGGACCATTTTCCCAATCAGATGTATTACTAGTATCAGGAGTAGATATGAAACAACTGAAGTAGCACATCTTACTTCATCTCATCTTTCAATAGGCCACGCCCAATATTACTGGAGACAATGCCGCTACCCTAGAAATGAATGGTTTTATCAGTAAATTCTCAGCCAAGTTGTTTGCTTACTCTCTCTCCTGATTCAAATGTGCAATATTCCACTGTCACTGTGAATGCATACTCTGAATGTAGGCTGAGAAAGAAATGAGATACTTCTCCCAGTCAAATTCATCTTATCATTGGTAGATATCAAAGGATTGAATAAAAAATATGTCGCTATTCTGACGTTCTTACGGCAACACAATAGGTCGAACGAAATATTGTAGGGGCAATGCCTTCCCCCCCCCCCAAAAAAAGAGGAAACCCTTATCAGTTCTGTTAGTAGTCAATACGCAACAATATTCCTAATTGCTAAAACCGGTCATGTATGGCTCAGTGGTAGAGCATCTGCCCCATGAAAGGAAGGTCGTGGGTTTGATCCCCGGCCGAGTCATACCAAAGACCTATAAAAATGGGACCATCTGCTTTCTTGCCAGGCGCTTGGCATTTATGAAAGGAGAAGGGTAATAATAAATTTATGTTATGCAGGACCCACTGGAAGAGCAGCTAGTTTACAGCTGAATGTGGCTACCCTGGGTAAATAAGACATTATTATTATTAATATTATTTTAATTTCCTTACTTTAACTCCCAACTAAAATGTGTAGCTCCTACCACTGTGAATTCATATTTTGAATAAATGATATCATCTTTCCAATCAGATGAAGAACATCAGGGGTAGATATGAAACAATCCAATCAACAAATCTTAGTTAGCCTCATCTGTTGACACCATTCGAGATCTTAGTAAAAACAGCATTTACTCTATCATGTGGATAAGATTAACTAGGAAATGTGAGCTTCCATCAAGCAAGATAGCTATCAGTGTATCTATCAGTGTATACTTGGAGTAGATCAATTAGAAGTGTGAAAGTCAGAAGGCTATGTTTCGCTGAAATAGTAAACAATACTTCGTTAGAAATTGCTTTAAGGATAATGTTTCCTGTAGTTTTAAGATAGCTGATGTATGCTTAACGTAGATAGAATCTAGTAATAGGCGTATTTCAAGGGGTGCCGAAATTGTTTGGGGGCTAATACATACAGTGTAAATAGAATTATTTGGCTACCTGTTACCTTTATGAAATTCAGAATAAGGGATCACAGTGGGTTCTTTTTGCTATATGCATTGATCTGACCTTCATAGACATAGCTGGTATTGAAAGAATTCTGGCTGCTCTGTAATGGAACATCACATGCAAGTACCATGTTCTTGTTATTGTATATTTCAGTTGAAATCAGCACAAGAGAATGTGAGAAAGGCAGCTGTAGAAGGAATGAGAATCAAAGGGTAGGTGGGACGGCCTATATCATGTATACAGAGTGAATGAAATAGTGGAGGGTCAGTTAGGGAAGAAACGTAAGCAAGTATGAAGTACTTTTGTGGTATACTTACCCATTCTCCCTTCTTACCTCTCCATCTTTCTCCCCCTTCCACCCCATGCAACCATCTCACATTGCCGCCCCTCCATCCGATGAATTAAAGAAAGAGCATGTTTGGTGGTAGTTACACCTGAATGAAACAGTGGAGGGTCAGTTAGGGAAGAAATGTAAGCAAGTGCTTTTGTGGTATATATACCCCATTCTCCCTCCTTACCTGGCATCTTCCTCCCCCCTTCCACCCCATGAAACCATCTCACATTGCCGCCCCTTCATCCGATGAATTAAAGAAATGCCATGTTTGGTGGTAATTACACCTGGCTTACTTGTAACCGGACTCCAACTACCAAAACACCCCTGAAAGGGCTCCCTCTAATTGCTGTCATTACATCATGAATATGCAACGTATTGACGGTGGTGGATGCAGCTTGTTTCCCTGGGCATCCGAAATGCTGTAAGGGTGAACCTGGTTGGGGAAGAATGGGTGAAACATGCCACTAAATCTTGGAGGTCACCTTCGGTATCCATCTCAAATTGTTTCTTTGAAGGTTAGGAATTAGTTCACAGAGGACAAACAAATTTGTGAGAGATCAACTAGGTAAACGTGGTCTGAAAACTAGACTCATTTGAAAAGCAACATTTGGAAATTTGGAAATTCTTTCATTTAAATTTCATTGACATATTCAGTCAACATTCTGTTCATTTACATTTTCATGGTAAGGAAATTTTACGTGATTTGTTCAGATTTCCTTAATATTTGAAGGTCCATTTTTCATCAATAACATTAAGATGTTGAATTCCCATGAAATTGCTTCAGCTTTGCAAAGTTTCAAGTTTCCTCATGTTCACCACATCTACATGTATGACATTTTCAATATTTGCCAATACCTCATGGAAACTCTATGCATATCGGAAGGGAAATTCATAGATTGTATGGGTTAAGAATGATTATAATGCTTTGGGTAGCATTCTACTGAAAACATTTTCAAAAAGCATTTGGTTTTGAAAGATAACATCCTCCCACCCATGTTAGATTTACGGAATAAGACCGCGAGGAGAGATTTCTGAGCCTTGCGAAAACAAACTTTTCAATTACTTGACACCGATATCCCCGTCATTGTGCGCATCCAGTAGATAGTGTGGCAATTTTGAAGAAAAGAGATAGAAGGAAGTGCTTCTCATAGTCTGGACAAAATAAATATTTGTAGACTGACATTTGTACTTTCCTTTTGCAATCATTTGCTGTTTTACACATCAATAAGGCCTTCATATAGTGGGATGTTAATGAGCTTCAGTGAAATTTTAATGTGTGTTTTTTAAGAGAAGTGTGGATTGCAAATGATTTTCTCATATTTCTTTATAATTTTTTTGTGTGTATAAAGTATACGTGATTATTACCCTTACAGACATTTTGTTGACAGATATTTGTATTTCTTCTTTTAACGATTTGCTGCTATAGTACACCTCTATAAGGACTGAGGCGTCGTGGCGTGTGCCTGTAATCAAGCTGTTTGATAAATGACCTGTGTTGGTTGCGGGTTCGATCCCGGCCGGTCGCCTCCTTCTCTCTTTCTTCTTCTCCTGGTGTAAATATTCAAATTAGAATGATACACGTTGTAAAACCAAACTTTTCTCTCTCAATGTAGTGAGATGTATCTAGGAACTTTGGTGAAGTTTTAAAGGTATTTTTTCAACAAAAGGTGTTAATTGCAAAAGTTCTCCCTCATATTTTTTAAACAAAATTTGATATATTTATCATGGTGTATAAATTATTTATGAATACAATCTAATCTGTTACTTGGTCTCACCCAGATATTTCTCGTATTATTTTTGTAGTCAATCAATTTAAAACTTTTACCTAAACCGTCCATTCACTTAGTCCATAGATCTCATGTTACTGCTCCATCAATATGCATGTCTACTGTAGATGTACAGTGACCAGGAGATGGTGTCCGATCATTTGCGTAGCCGGGAGTAGATATCCACTGACCAATTTCAAAGAAAAAGAAACGGAGGAAAGAAAATACGCCCGAGGCAGGGATCTTCCACCGGGCTAGCTCTGTTGTTGATAGATTGGGAGGATAGTTTGTGATGTTGATCCACAGAGTGTGAAATCTCATTAAGTCGTGAAGAGATTCGGTCTCTCGTCGCTAGGAACGTATGTTTGACTAGAGGTGTGGTGTAAGATGGCGTTACTCTCAACGGTTACCTTTATGTAGGTGTGCGTGAACATTTTGCCTCATTAACTTGATTTGTCTGCAGCTCGTCACCGAGTAAATACATATATTCTGGTTAAGCTAATGTTTAATAGACTAGTTATAAGTGTCACCTTTGTGTGGCGGCGTTATATTGATAATTATGTTAATGATTTGTGTGCTTGTTATTAGGTGAAAACTATGTATGTGAGATATGATTTTAAAAAAGATATCTTATGTGAATGGGTGAAAATTTGATCACAAGTCTTTATGAATTATCATGAAACTATTTTGAACCTTGTGTAAGCAGTTCCCTGCTATGATCAAGTATTTTTGATGGTCCAAGAACCCTGTTATGGGCATTCAGTGCTTCAGATATACATGTAATTTACTTTCCCTAAAAGCAGGTAAATAATACTTTAACCAGGTGCTAAAAGAGCTTATTGCTTGAAATTCAAGGAAATCAGGATTTATCAAAAATTACACACAAGACCCTGAGATGCCTAGTAAAGCACAAAGCCAATTACTTTTTGTTGCTTTATCACACCCCTGCAAATCTTTGATATTTTTGTTATATCCCCGAAAGAGCAATTTTGTAACAAAATGCCTGAAGAAAACCTACATATCCAAGACGACAATTATCTTCTGTTATTTATGGGTCAAGCAATCTGATGTTTGCCTAATTGCTCACATCATTGTCATCACTTTCCATCATGACGATCCTCGTCTGAGCCTTTATTGCAATCATCCTCCCTCA
The DNA here is from genome assembly GCA_036244855.1 of Temnopleurus reevesii. Lineage (NCBI taxonomy): Eukaryota > Metazoa > Echinodermata > Echinoidea > Temnopleuroida > Temnopleuridae > Temnopleurus > Temnopleurus reevesii. Next base: position 95,154 of record BQKZ01000210.1, on the reverse strand, counting down.
TCTAACAATCACTCCAATCACCTGCCTTGCCCTTTGTCTAATCTTTTAATATCTAAACCAATCCCCACCCCTTTCCTTTGTGCCTACCCTCATCCTGCAGCTGTCTGCTACTCGTCATCAAACATTATCATCATCATCATCATCATCATCATCATCATCGTCCCTCCTCCTCCTTCGTCATCACCCCCTCTCTGCAGCGCTCCTTCATCATCGCCCACTCCTAAGGGACCCCTTCATATCATAAAATAAATTACATTCGGCAACAATCTGCCAGTCTTAATAACCTCATTCTTAGCATGAAACCCCCAAATTCAGCATCACCTGCGTATCTTTACCCCCGTCCTTCAACGCACTTGAGCACGTCTTTGAGCACGTCTTTTCAACTGATTTAGCAGCTTCGGGGGAAATTAGCTGATGTTATGAAAACACCTCTTACCAAGATTACCGTGATTAGTGTTCCTGTTAATTCTATTTAAACCGAAACATGGCGCTTTGTCCCCAATAATGAGCTGAGGTTTACGTCAACAGGGTCCGCTATTATTCGCGCAAAGAGGCCTCACATAAAAGAAAATATTTTCACAGGAAACTGCTTAGACGTTCTTAATATCACTTCTGAATAAGTTTATGGGAGATGTTGTGGTTTCACGTATTGTATATGTTTACAAATGGCACTTTCTTTAATATGGAAAAATTAGATTCTAAGAGCAGTGTTTCTCAAATAGCTCATGATCATCCCAAATCAGTGTAGTTCATTTGAAATAATTAATTATTTCCTGTCTTCTTTCCCTAAGCCAAGTCTCAAATCACTAATATTAACGTTGTTGCATTAACAACGATTTGAATTATCCCAAATTTGGAAAAATTCAGTGTAAGAAAAAAGTTTCAACTGAATAATTACACAGATTCAAGTTTCCTTGATTGCTGATCTGCATACTGCATATAAAGGATTCAATGTTGAAAACAATGGTATACGTCTCACCAATGCTGCCAAATCCCACCCAGATTTTTTAAGGATTCTATTCATACTCCCAATAATCTATGTCACCTCTTCACCCTAAACGACCCACATAGCGATTGACATGGTTCCGAGATGCGTACCTGACAGATCCGAGTGTTGGTATATTATGCTTGAGATACGCGATACTCTATCACGAGATGATTGCCATCTCTGTCGCTCAATCATATTGCCATTGGATCAAGTCTTGACAGGGTTTTAAACAGCAGTACTTCACCTCAATTTTGACAGATATGAGCTATATCCTAAGATTTTGCAAAGCATGTAGAAAAAAATATAGAGAAAGCAAAGCATCTGCTATGTGGAATGAGGCAATTTTGTATTCGATTTGATAAATTGCAGTATTAGGAGAGTAGAATAGCTCATAATTGCACAAATATATATGTAATGACTTTCTTTGTGAGGAAAGAATATATGGAAGCAACATATGATGTTGTGGTTCTGACTTTAACTTGTCAGTCAGAGGATCCCAGGTTTGAGTATTGGACTGATGGCATGCTGCACTCCACCCAGGTGATGTAAATGGGAACCAGGCAGGAAATTAATATGGCATTAATAATTCACCAACATTAGGCTGCACTCCACCCAGGTGATGTAAATGGGAACCAGACAGGAAATTAATATGGCATTAATAATTCACCAACATTAGGCTGCACTCCACCCAGGTGATGTAAATGGGAACCAGGCAGGAAATTAATATGGCATT
>BQKZ01000210.1:70132-84402 GCA_036244855.1 Temnopleurus reevesii | reverse complement strand
GGGGGAGGGGGGAGGGGTATACATGCACCATTGTTAGCATCTTAGTCTGGAGGGTAGGGCTTGCGTCTTCTAATTCAAGGGTTGTGGGCTTGAATCTCTTGTCACTGCATTATTTTACTCCAGGGAGAGTACCCAGATGTAGATAGGTACCTGATAGGGTTTCTTTCTTGAAATTCTTGATTTGCTGGTATGGAATTCCTAACAAGCACAGTAGATTTGTACCTAGTATCAGGTTAAAAGAAGAGTCTACCCAAACAATTTTTTTTTTAACAGAAGCAGAAAAAAATTGGTGAGTGAAAAAAAAAGTTTGAAGAAAATCAGACAAGTAATAAAAAAAAAATTCTTCTCAAACTTTTTTTGTTCTGTTCATCTAATTTTTCTGCCCTTGTTGAAGAAATATTATTTTGGGGTAGACTCTCCTTTTAAGTAGATTATGGCATATGTTTTCATTCCACGATTTCTCTGTGTTCACTTCATCATAAGAGCATCCTCATAATCAGGAGCTTAGGTGTGTTTGGACCGCACCCATGTCACACAAAAATACAATTTAAAAATGAGCATTGCTGCTTCCCTGTTCGACATTCGGCAACATGATATGATGCTGCTCAGTGGTTGCCAGGTCCATCATCTAGTCTGTTAAAAAGAAACTGCTTTTTAATAGATGAAATTTGGATAGCACAAAAAAAGGATGTAGATCATTGATCATTTTTAGATGACTTGTTTGGGATTAGCCAGTACAAGCATGGAGAGTTGCCGCTGGTGTTTTCTCACTTAACCCCATCAAAGATTGAACCGATGATGCCTCTGTACCCCACCTCAATGAGCTTCCAACATCCTTAATCCATCCCACAAAAATTGGTTTGGGATTTAGGAAGACAGGATTGATAGAGGAATAGAGAAAACAAGATGGGCGGTACGAGATGAGCTTAATTTAGAGTCTTGAATAAATAATGTTGTATGGCACATTGCGCCGATGACTCAGTGGTTGTTTTATGAAGAGAATATCTTATTTGGGGGAGGATGAGCAGAGGGTCTTGTCTATTGTTCTACGGACCCTCCGGCGTGTCTGTTTTTACACATTTCCCTATGTTTCTCCTTGTTTTCTAACATTTTTTGTAGCATTAGCATTTCGCCGTGGGATGCACGGCTCTGTCTGAGGCTGAGTTAGACTGGCTGATTATACGGAGAAGTGACTTTTCTAGTTCTCGGCATGGGTTGTATTGGAATTTGTTGTAAATTGAATTTCAGCCAGGAAATAAGGAAGGGGGGTTTTCCCCCATCGCCAGTTTCCCAAGTTGATGATTATGATTCCAGGCTGCTTTTGAATTAGGCTATTCAAAGACATCCAAACTGTCACAATCTTCGGGTAATTGATTTTTCAGCAGCTTAATGTCTCTTTCCCCAGTAAAAGATTCAAGCAGAAAAGTGTGTTGCCATTTTTTGTAGATAACCTGAATTATTCACAGTTATCAAAGGAACAATATGTCCTTGATAATCTATTACAAGTTCATGAAATATTCAATTGTCATTCTTTTGTTCCTCAAGCAAAGATGATAGAATATTCATGAATATGCTGTGCATGAGAATAGATGAAAGAGAAAGGATTATCAAGGATGATGCACTGTGTGAAACATTTATAGAAATGAATTACATTTGGTAGATTACAATTTAAAAAGCCGACTTGCTTTCCTGATGAGGGATATCCCACTAAATTAATTTCATGAATGCTTATCTTCCACTTTCTAAGAGTAAATTTGTAGATAATCATGATAGATCTATGGGAATATAGAATTACAAATAATATTATCCCATTGACTACTGAATCCTGTAATACCCATAAACTTTGTGTTGGGATTCCCAGTTGTAGTCAAGGGGTTAATATCGAAAGTTTGGGATACAAAGACATTGAAAAATATGTTTAACCCTAATTCTACCAGGCTGTTGTTGGATGTTTTTTTCAAACATGCATAACGTCGAGACTGCATACCCGTTTGTCGCAAATTTGGTCTCAACAGTTGCATGAGATCTGAAAGAAAAAAGTCACAATTGCGTAGAAAAAAAAATTGGCAGCATGGTGTGGCGAAGCGTCAAGGGGGGAGGGCATAATGCCCCCCTCCCAGTAGAGATAGGGTTAAAATGAGACGAGACGAAGGAGAAGATTATGTGGATGGAAACAAGACTTGATCTCAAGTTGACGATGGTACAAATACGAAAACTTTACTCTGGGTGGTGTCTCACCAAGTTATGAAATATTTTAAGAATGACTTTACGCATGACTGGTATCAGTTCTTGTGCTGAATGATCAAGAATCTTACGTGCAATTAACTCGTTATCGTAGTTAAGTCTTTCTTAAAGTCTTGCATAACTTTGAGAACGATTTGAAGAAACACTGCCCAGGTGAGCATTTGGAAATGGGAGATTACTGAAATGGAAATAGAGAGCAAATGGCTCGAAAGTGTATAGGTACCTTTTAAATTGTATAAAAAATTACAGCATGTGCATTGAAGCAAAATTTAGGCAAGAAGAAATGACATTGTAATGACAATGTAATGACATTACACCCGAGACCAGACAACCACACTATCTTACCCTCACAGTTCAGCGATCACAGGACCATCACGCCATCAAGGTCATATCAAACTCATCTCATAACACTTCATAACAATCTGGAATCCAAAATGTAACATAGAAATGAATCCTTTCGCTCCAACGCTGAAATATTCATCGGGATGTGCTCTGGTAGTCAACATGTCTCTGATGGTTTTTCCATCCCACCTCTCATGCACTTGTTTTCAAATCGGGCTCGGGATGCCATGAGGAATAGTCAAAATGCAATATAACATATGCCTCATATATTCTGTCAGATCTGGGTCTTGTTTTCCATATGCCTCACAAAACCACCTGTGAATTTAATAAAGGTATATAATTAGATATCTGAATCTTTCATGTAGAGTAGTGGCGATGAAATGCAAATAAACTTTTTTTGGATGAAGCTTTAAATCTACCTTCTCTATTATAATCTTTGTATACATGGCTATGCAATAAGTATAGGATTAGGAATCATATAACTTAGAATAGGGCAGATTGATAATGCCATGATATCACTGATGGTCCAGATACTTAATGAATATATGGACTATTACTTTTTGATGACGCCGATATAGCTCAGGAAACTTTTACATGAGGTGAAAGACCACTGATGTGAAGTGGATGATATAATTCTACAGTGCTCTGAACTCGAGTGTTTTCCCCTCCCCTCCCACCCACCCAGAGGCAATTGAAAGTATGTTTTACATTATTTTCCAGTCCGTTGCCTTAAAATGACCTCTTGGTGGATGACAAGTAAGGAAATGGATAACTGATGAGGAGAGGATGTAGGGCAGTAGTGGTGGAAAAACAGTTTCCATTTTCATCCATGTTCATCCATGATCACAAAATTGATTAGCTGAATCCTCGGAGGAAAAGGAACATACATCCACTAATGTAACATTCATTTATCCTCAACCCATAAACCCCTCTTGAGTATTTTGACATAATGGTAATGTCGGAAATGTGCCACATCACAAGTGGATATGAATATTGTACTGGCGGCAGTTGAAATATGGAAATATAAATTTGTTCTTTGCAAATTGATTTAATGTAATAAAGTTGTTGTGGTCTGTTGGTTAACTTAAAATGTTCTGAAACACTACATCATGGGGTCAATTCCTGTTGCAGCAATAATTTCTGCTGAAATGTATCCACATCTAACTTAGATGTCAAATGGGTTGTAATTAGTAACATTTGGTGAAAATGAAAAGTTTTGTAAGTAAATGTTCAGAAAATGTGACTTTTTTTTGTTAATAATGGTATCAAATGTTTCTTGCCACAAAGAAAACAAAATGTCCTTTAATTTCTTAGGTTCATAAGTATTCTAAACACATTTTTCTCAAATTGGCCATATTGGGGCTATCCCCTTGTGTTTCCGACCCCTCAAAATGATATGAATACAGTGACATATAGATATTTAAAATGGCTGAAACCAACTTTGGGGGGGGGGGGGAATATGTGGGGGGAAATATGATATTCCTTGCATAAGAAAAGACACAAGTTTACATGAATAGTTTAATAAATTCAAGTTTAGAATAAAAAAAACTTGGAAAAGGAAGGAAAAAGAAAACAGCAAATTCTAGCAAATGCAGTCAAATGAAGTAAATCATAAACAAAAGGTAAAACAGTGAAGATACAAATCAGGCATAAAACAAAAACGGAAGTAAAGATATTTGAGATAATATAAAAACAAAGAGGATAAGAGGGAGAGGGTCATGGAAAGGGGAACCCTTTTTTGTGTCAAATATTGATTGAGCTTTTATGACTGCATCCTCTACTATTTCTGGTTCATTGATTTCAGTATTATGACGGAGGTGTGATGAAGCTATATATTGTGTGCTCTCATCCCAATGGGATGATAAGTAAGGATGCACTCCATATCATCATCTTGATGATCAATACCCGTATCAGAGAGAGTCCCGCCCACTAGGCTCTTTATGGACTTCTTTCTTGTTTCTATCTATTCCTTCCTTTATTTCTCCTTCTTCTAATTTGTTTCATTCAAGACTTGAATTTTCCTTCTTTTCGTCTGCTATTCCTTTCATTTGTGTGACATTTTTTTTTAGTTCATCATCATTTTATCATTCTTCTCTTCTCTCCATAATCGTTTTTCATTTGGTTTATTCTCCTTATTTCCCTTCTTTTCTGGACATTCTTATTCTTTTTATTCATTCCTATTCCTTTTACTTTTCTTCATTAACTTATTCTTCTTATTTTCCTCTTGTTCTTCCTCTCCATTGTCTTCTATTTCCTTCTTATCATTTTCATCTGCATCCACTCCCTCCTCCTCCTTCTTCTCCTCCTCCTTGTTCTCCTCCTCCTCCTTCTTCTTCTCCTTCTTCTTCTCGTTCTTCTCGTTCTTCTTTTTCTCCTTCTTCTTTTGCTTCTTCTCCTACTTCGTTCATTTCTCTCCTTTTTGCTTTTTTAAATCTCCTTCCCCTCTTCACCATAATCAATTATCATCATTATTAATATCATCATCATCATTGTAATCATCATCATCATCATCATCATTATCAACATCATCTCATTTTTAATTTTTTTTTCTTCTTCTTCTTGTACCCTCTTTCCTTCATCTTCTTCCTTCTGAAAAGATGAATTTGGAATCCTCTTCTTACCATGGTGATGATGATCGATACTGGTGTTATAGTAATCTCATCCATTCGCCAGTCCATTAAATGGTCACTGTATAACTTCTACAGGCGCCAGTGCCTGTATCTGCCAACATGTATTCTTAAAGTTGTTGTTGATTTTTATGGTTTTCTTGACAGTACGATGCCCCTGAGAGACATAGAATATATACTCAATACATTAATCACTTCCATTTTTTCTCTTTTGAATGAATTAATATTGGAGAAGTCTTGGTTATCTATGTTTAGGTTGAGATAAGCTTGAGATAAAAACCAGTTTCTGTTAATATGGAAATGCTGATAAACTAAATGTATTGACCTTTTTTATGACTTAGAATGTGTATATATCTAGAAAATCAAATCAATCTATGTAGAGGTATGGGGATGGGGACAGTGGGAAGAATATTTTTTTTTATAATCTCTTGTCATATTTTTACCTTCCATGTATGCATTTATCTTCATTAGATGTTAAGGGCATACATACTAATGTAAACCAGCGTATACAATGACATGATACATGATACATTACATGATATTGTTTGATAAAGAATTATTATTATTGCAACCTTAGCTTCCTAATTAAAGATTTGTTTTATATTTGAAATGCTGAGTGCCCCAAGTGTTATTTCTTCAAATTGGAGTAGATGACCATCACATCATTTACAAGAGCTGCATACAAAGCTTGTATCGTTATAAATTCTCAAGGTTAAACAAAAGTTATGTCATTTTTGCCACATACCCCTCTTGCAACTTCTAGGCATTTGTAACTTTATACAGCACATTATCTAGCTTAAATACCAGAGACAAACGTATATGACTGCAAATCTAAACAATTTATTTTGTCATCTCTAAGCCTTGTGGCATGATACATTAATTCTTGAAGCTTTTTGATAACATTCAAATCTTAAAGCTTTTTCATCATGTCAATTTGTCTAGGGTATTATAATGTCATTCGAGAAGAGAAAAATGATCTGAGTTTGTCTTATTCTTGGAGCTTTTTGATGAAGTTCAAATCTTGAAGTTTTTTTTTTTTTTTTACTGTAGTTTGGTCAACAGTATTATTATACCATTTGATGAGAGGAAAATGATCTTAGTTTGTATAATGCTTGGAGCTTTTTGATGAAGTTCAAATCTTGAAGATTTTTGATACTGTGGTTTGGTCAATAGTATTAGTATGCCATTTGAGGAGAGAAAAACGATCTTACTTTGTCTAGGATTATTGATCTCTCCGACTATGCCGCATTTACAGCTTAAAGTTTAAATGTCAATAAAATTGATATCGTAGATTGTTCTCTCTTCCTTGTGAANGATAATTCACCAACATTATGCTGCACTCCACCCAGGTGATGTAAATGGGAACCAGGCAGGAAATTAATATGGCATTGATAATTCACCAACATTATGCTGCACTCCACCCAGGTGATGTAAATGGGAACCAGGCAGGGAATTAATATGGCATTGATAATTCACCAACATTATGCTGCACTCCACCCAGGTGATGTAAATGGAAACCAGGCAGGAAATTAATTCCTTGAAATGTAGAAGGTTAAGACTAGTAAATCCAGTACTATCATATTATAAAGCACATTGGAAATTTGTGATAACAATAAGGCATAGTGTAAGAAAATAGAATTGTAATTAATTTAATTGATGTAACTTTGCTAAAATTGAAGATTTTTGCTGCCAAAAATGAAATGATGTCCTGTTGAAGAAACATTAATGGTTAAATTAGACGGTCAGTGCCATTCTTCACATTTGGAAATGAAAGAAGAGGAAAATGGAATATCAGCTGTCATTTAGTGCATCACCAGCAATCATTTCCATGGACAATTGAATCTTTAAATAACTAACCTCTCTCATTCCACGCCATCTCAAAGACAAAAACATATCTCCAAGCTTTCCTCCAAGACATATTTCATACCCCCATTCACCTGGCTTGGTAGCCTTCCACCAGTCTCATCTTAAAGATAATCTTGGTTCATGGTAATCACAGAAAAATATTATGCTAAAAATTTTAACTGAATCTTGAGAGTGATGCTCCAAATTATACAAAGATATTAACTGCCACAAGATTCCTCAAAAACATTTCTTTTTCATCAAAATGTATAGTGTAATAATAAGAATATAACAAATATCTTTGTTTACTTTATTCTGCAGTCCCATTTCTTGTTTCGTATGTAAGTTTTACAGAAAAAAACTATGAGATGTTGTAAATAGTAGCTAGAAGGGTGATAACAGTATTTTGATCAAAATTTTGCTTGTCTTAACAAGTTCTCTGGCATGTCATTAAAGTTTAAACTTTTAGTAAAAACATTTCATATCTACATTACATTCCTATGTTGGAATACAGACTTATCTTTAATCCAGACGATGATGGTGTCACATGGTTTGTCCTACCCTGGTGGCCTCCCACTGATACAGATCTGTTAACAGTGACCCTTCCGTGCCCTCCCAAGCCTAATTATGACCTCCATATTTCATCAAGATGAAGTCTCGTCTTCTAAATGACATATTGCCGTGACAATGACACAAGGAGAGCCATAGATATATATTTTGAGGGGTTTGTTTGTTGGTCATTAGTCGTGGTGCCACCCAATAGGATGTTTGTGATGAAATGGAAAATACTGGTTTTTATTTGTTTGAATGATATGGATGGGGAGTTATGATAATAATGTCATTTCCACAGAATAGCGCTTCTTTGATAAATATTTGGAGAGGGGGTTGCGAGACATGAAGACAGGCAGAAGGAAGGAAAAGAAACCCTTCCAGGTTTATATGGTTACCAAATGAATGACAGGCAAATGTGGAGAGGGAAAAGATGGAAAGGAAGAGGAGAGAAAGAGATGGGGAAAAGAGGGGGATGGGATGAAAGAAATCTGATAGGGAGAAAGATAGAAGGATGGAAAAAGAGTGAACTGGTAGAGAAAAAGAGATAGAATGAGTGAGTGTATTTGTGTGTGTATGTGTGTGGGCCTTTATGCGTATATATGTGTGTGTATTTGTGTGTTTGTGTGTGTACATATAGAGAACAAGTACGTAAAGATAGCACAGAATAAATACAGTAATAGAAAACAAACTGGTTTTAAAGGAAAAGAGAAGGGTGGAGGAGATAGAGAAACAGAAAGAGAAAGTGGATGGGAATAATACGTCTCCATCTACCCAAGATGAGGCAATGATACGTCCTTCCACATCATATGGCTGACAAATTGAGCTTGTCATTGTGCTAGTTATCATTACATTGATGACTTCCATCCAATCATTGTTTGTACACCCATCTCTCTTTATAGTAACATCCTACTACTGACAGTCTGCAAACATGCCTTTCCCTTATACACTCACAGCACCCTGTGAAGACATTTTGTCCATCACTGCAGAAAACTTTTCTTGAAATCGTTTTTTTTTAATGAATACTGAAAAGTTAATATTTTTTCGTACATGACTTCATGTTTTGAAAGATTATTGTACTCAAGTCTATCGGAAATATGATGTGTGACAATTTAAAAAAAAAAACGCAGCTAAAATTTTACCTTAGAGAATAAAAAAAATTAGAGTAAATGTAACCATTGTCATTTTGTGATGTGTATTTCATTTTGTAATTTTGATATTTTGAAATAAACGTCAAGGAGTTTTATGGGACATCCTTTCCCTGCACTGATACAGAGACCTTTTTACTGCATGTCATTGGTCCATTTTTATTAAGTTTGGCACATAAGATAAAATGGAAAACATGTCTCCATCTAATGTCTCTATGCAAAACTTGGGGGGATTTGTTTCTGACTTGCTTTACTGAGGTCTCTCTGTGACCAATGAAGAAAACAGAACAAAATTTCCTCCTAAATACAAACAATTAGTTCAAGTTCCACACTTTGAAATCACAATTTTATTGATTCACTATTCTTGAAGTTATTGTTGCAAAAAGTCTGATAGCTATGTTTTAGGGAATACGGATAAATATAACTAGACAAACCAGTATGTCTTCCAAAAGTTCCCTGTGGTGAAAATTAAGGTGTGATATTGATGACTTCATTCCAAAGCCTTAGACCATTGATTGGCGGTTGAAAATAGATGTGTGGTAACTTGCCTGGCATAGCACCCTCCTGGCCATGGATGCTGGAGGTGACGCGATGGATGGAAGAAGATGAAAGGAATTCCACACCCCGAGTGATGTGATCCTGACATCGCATCGTGTCTAATTGGAAGTGTCATTATCAAAATTAGGCAATCAACACCAGTACTCGTGTCATACCCCCAAAGAAAGAAACCCATATTTTCTTTTTATCAATATGAAGACATAAAGTGAACTGGTATATGGAAGAGAGGATGATGATGAAAGGTGATGATATTGGTGGTAAAGGTAGCACTGGGGTGAATTCTTTCACCATTGGTAGAAAGAGTGAAAACTTCAGGCTAAAAATGACTCACAGTGATTGGTAGTAGGCCATTGTGGAGGAAGATTGGTATCCTGTTCCAATGGCTGAGAGTGAGTTGTGTATTATTTGGGATACTTGAGATGTAAAATCCCAAATTTCACATCATGCAAGTTCTCGTTTTTTTGTAGAGATGATGAAGTATCGAATCAACATTCCTTAAGAATCCATTAATGGAAACTCGAAACTTATGAAAGGAAACATTTGGCTTTGCAACTGTATACAATTTTTTTTCAAAAAGGCATTTATCAGAAAAACTTTACGCAGCCCTTTTCAAATAGACAAGTTTGGAAATTGAATATTTTCAAGATATCTAAAAGTTGTTGGTTCAGCCCGGTTATTTCCATTTTGCTGTGGTATTGATTTTTTCACTATATCTACTGATTGGAATGTCTCAAATTTGATGGAAAAGTCACATTTTTCTGCCCAAAATAGCTGGAATGTTGTATGAGGCTTAAGATATCTTTTATTTTTCCTGCAAAAATCATGTTCTTGTCTGACACGACATCCACGATGGAATGAGACAGAGTAGAATGGATCAATATCAGGCAGCATGATGTGCCATCAAACATCCCCCAAATCAGCTTCATTAGCATGCGTTATCACTGGTCTCACCAAACGTGACTTTCTCCTCATCACCTTATCTCCCTCGACACGGCTCACATGGCTACACTAAATCAGTGCCCGTCTTTCAAATGCTTCAGATTGGCACAGAATGTCACGATGGAAATCCTGTGAAAGAAACTGTGATATCTTGATGGAATTAAAAAGGTGAGACTTTTGCTACTAACAGCCATTTTCTTCACGTATTGCCAAAGAATCAGGCGATATCAGTTGTGGAGAGAGATATTATAAAACATAGCTATCAAGACTTTTTACAAGAATAACTTTTAGAAAAGTGAATCAATAACATTGTGGTTTCAAGTATGGAACTTTAACTATTAACTTGTATTTTGGAGAAAAAGTTATAAAAAGATATTATTTTTAGAGTTTCTGCTGTGGAAGCCATTAATTTTTCTTCTTTTTTTTTTAGTTTTGGATAGTTTTGCTTGAAGCTAATGAAATGATCTAATTTAGTAGATACCACAATATGCATAGAAATATCTTTGAGGAAAAGAAGATAATAGCTAGCGAATTTTCTAGTCGGTTAGCACTTGCCAAATGTGCGATAACTCTTTTGCAGCAAATCTTACATGGCACAGATAACCATATCCCAAACTTGACTGGCCAGCTTCACTTTTTATCCCTTTTCAATGAAAATGGCGTAAAAAGGGAGACCGTTATAGCCCCGCGACCAGACGCCTTCCGGGCAAGGCTTGACAGATATGATATGACTCTATTGTGTCTGCGCAATCAGCAGCGGTTCCTTGAGATTTTGGGGCATTTACCACCAATAGGAGTGCTTATGTTGTCTTTGTGCGCTCTCTAACGAGACAGCGCGCTGACTGCGATTGGGTGGTGATGGCAGAGTGTCGGGATTGGTGCTTGTGTCGCCCTCTCTGAAGCTCTCTCGCTCCAGTCCATCCAATCAAATTTGTTGCTAGTCAATAATTTAGTGGCTTGCGGAAAGCGCTGGATGAAAAATTGTCACTGTTCAATTTTTTTCTTTTGAGATCGGAGTTGTTGTATGAATCATCCCATGTGAGGTGATGCGGAAGACTGGGCCGGCCTTTTCTTTTTCAGATGATGGTGGTGATGATGATACTCCCCCTTAGAAAAAGTGATGGTATGCCCCAGAAACTTGTTGCTTCTAGATCCCTGGTCTCTCGCTTTGTGAGCAAAGTAAAAAGAAAAAAAGTTGATGATCCCATTTTCTTAGGGATGGGGCTGTTGAATATAACCATAGAGGGATATAATTCATAACTTTTTATAAAAGGGATGGGCCAATTACAATGAGCAAATAGGTGGCCTAGTTTTAGATACACTCAATGTAACTCTTTGAACCCATTTTTGATAATAATTCATTTTATAGTCATTCTGAGCTTAAATGATAATACAAATAATAATGACGATCATAACAAAAATTATGATAATAGATTTGTCTCATTTATTGGCACAATTTATTCAGTTACTCTAAACTATTCTTCCAATACCTCTGCAATAACAGATGTATCCTTACTCCTGTTTATCAGATTAATGTATCACATGTTCACTATCTCGTGAAGGTCCCCAACAATACCCGGGTACCATGCGTCATGAGGTGGATGAATTTCTTTATGAATGAAACGTCTTAGATGGGATCCGAACAACAACGCTTCAAACCCATGTTGATATCAAGTGATAGCTATTCTCATCTGAATATAGCGTTTATCAATGTTATACAATAAACCGAATGAGCAGTATCAACACAAGCTAAGGCCTTGACAAAGAAAATTACAAATTAATTATATCAATATTTTTAATGGACGCAATATACTCGTTGTGGAACCATGGTCGGGTGAGACTCCATGTTTTGTCTTTGTTCCCCATGATGTGGTTCTAATATCAATTAAGACCAGATTAATGATGGACGTTATTGTTGCAGCCGGTGCAGGCAACATGAAAGATTGATCCGTTTTCAATTAGCGGTATGATTAATTTGGAAATGTTCTCCACACTTGCATCACATTAGAAAGGACATGATTACTGAGGGAGGATGATGGAGTGTGAAATGGAATAGTGGATGTAGATGTTGAGGAAATGGTGTGTATTTAGGATGGAGATGTTATCAAGAAGAATGAGGGAGGACCCATCAGTTTTCTCCTTTTATATATTTTTTTTTAGTTTATTATAAAATTGCAGAATCATATCCAACAATTTTAGTTTAATTGCACCTTATATAATTTCAATATTTTCTTTTTGTTGATATCTACCACTGATGCACTTATTTTGCGTTTTTTAAAGGAACTTGGAGCAAATCTGAACCTAACACACAAGTTTAAAACTGGGTTACATTAAAGACATACAAAATTGAAATTACAATATCCGGTTTAGAATATAGAGATCAGGAAAAAAGAGGCAATGTGCATGATGTCTAAAAATAGACTTTAAACAGTTAGGGAAATTCCTACTGATGCCTTTTATTCTCTTATTGATCAAAATTTTATGAGTCAGAAAGAACAAACAAAATGTGTAAAAATACCGATTGAACGGTCTAAGAATTAGAATTGATCGACAAAGAAAATAAACATGGCAATGTGAGAATCAACAGAAAGGAGACGCTAACACAGGGATCAATTGTAGATGGCAGAAGTGAGTCACAAGTTAAAATGGTCATATTCTTTGTTAGTCCAAAGTCACTAGACCAATATTTATACATCCAGTCTACTAAGAATAACTTGTCTTCCACACGACTTCCACCACAACCCCTGAATATCCACTTTCTCCTCTCCAAAATGTTATACGGCCAGACGTTTTGTCAAGTCTGTCCAGTGTTCCCCCATGATAGAATGGGTAGAATCAGGTGTATGTAGCGACACAATTGATTTAATTGATCCATATTAAATTACTGCCCATTTCCACACTTCAATTCATATTCGCCTGATAGGCATACAGTTTACTTTGTGACTACTAGGGGTTTCCCTTTCAGCGGTTCTAGTCTGGAGGCCAGACCCTGCTTGAATTCGCTTTTGTTGGTCTTTTTTTTTTTATTTTTTTTTTTTATAGTTTTGGTTCATCATTTATATTGTTTTAATCCTGACAGCTTTAGAAAAGCCAATTAAGAGAGTAATTATAAATGCTTATGATTGCAACTTTGGACTCAGAAGCGAATCTCCCTGAAATTAAACTTACCAAGATATTGCTCTAAGAAATTTGAGAAAATTTTCTTTATTTACATCATGAATTGATTTTATTGAAAAATTAAGTGCAGTCTATGGAAAAATGAAGGAAACCTGTATAGGAGCATTGGATATACAAATCAGCAATTAAGGAGAGCATTAATAACCTTTGATGGGAGTATCTTTCAAAAACGAAATACGATGTTGTAACTGTACTTTTATGTGATACTTTTTTTTAAATAAAATTAATTAAAATTTTCCTTCATAAATTATGTATGCCAATGTTAAAAAAAATGTATGTTCTTAGTATGTTACTGTGCTTGAATATTTGCTTCTTATCATTGATTCTGTGGTATTTTAAGACATTCCCTCTTTTAAAGTCATGATGATATGCATTTAAAAGATCATTAATCATAAAGTTAGTAGCTTTTTAAGCAGTCTTGTTTATCTTACATTTTATGAAAATTATTTCTATGTGATAGATACTGCTTATCACAGCCCATAGGACTTAAACAATAGATTATAGTGTTTTATATACTTTTGGACTTTGATTATCCTACCCATTTACTAATGGGACCCATATTATTATAATTGACACAGGGATTAAACAATATAAAAAGTGGTAGGATAAGTGATACTTGTATCATTTTCTACATGCTGTTGCCGGCCTATGTATAATCAACTACCTGCGCAGTAAAAGCTTTTAATCCACAACTTATTAATTGAGATGCCATAGTAACCAGCACTAATTATTCTGAGTCATATACCTCATATTAGGATATCACTTACTTTAAAAGGGGCAATTTAGGGGGTTTGGTTGATTGCTTTACATTAGACCGGAGAGAGGTGTAGGGGGCTACATTTAC
>BQKZ01000210.1:16773-63157 GCA_036244855.1 Temnopleurus reevesii | reverse complement strand
CTTTTCGGTCAGTATTGACTGGTCAAAGCGCTTCCGATATTATTACCCGGTCACTGGATGGCAATTCAAGCCTTAGCATCTAGGCAGCCAAATAGGCGCTCACATCATATCGGATAATGTGCTGCTGTGTCCTTCCGGTCCCCAATCACACCTGGGTAGAGTGCAGCTTTGTGAATAAGTTTCTTACTGAAGGAAATTGAAGATATCACAAGGACACATTCATGTTTTTTTTTAAATTCTTTATTGTACCTGATGCCCGTGTCATATTGCTATTTGTACAAGTACACATAACTCTTTACATTTTCTTAGACCCATGCTAACTCAGAGGTAGGGATTTTTTTAGTGCAGGAAAGAAAGTGCACAGAGTAGTGCGTACCTCTACAAACAGCTTTTTGAAACAGACACCTGTCCTTAAAGTTTCATTTGAAAAAGAGATGTTTCCCCACTGCATCAAATATTGCTTTCAAATTCGATGAGAATTGTGAAACTGATATTTCAGAAGCAATAATAAATCAAGATGAGGAAAAATATGTTGAATATATCATTTTCTTCCTCTATCATGCATCAGTGTCAGTGTTTCAATTTATTCTGGCTTAGTATGTTTGAAGTAATATTTTCCTCATGCATTAATGGGATTGTATTTTTACCTTGCATTTTATAATGTTGGTTATTAATCAATTAATGATGATGATAATGATCACAATAACAATACTAATGAGATGCTTATAGCAAATCAATGAAAGAAAGCAAAGAAAAGTTAGTGAATGTCACTTACAAGCATTTTATGTTTGAATATTGAATATATCTTAGCAGTCACATATGAAAATAGGGACAAGTGAGTGGTTGGGTATTTAAAACTTTGGAATCAATAAAAACAATAAAAATAACAGAAAAATTTCAATTCTTCTGCTCTGAATTATATGAGGGTATGACATCCATGTTGTGAATTCTGAAGTATTTTACTAACATGAAATTTAGATTAAGATTTTTGAGAATCTCGAATCAATGTAGATTAATATGTCATTTAAAAGTAGATATAATATTTGGAAAATAAGTGTAGGTCATATCCATTGAATACAACAACAGTATATATGTTATCAGAAAGACATGTAGTTATAGTATTCTAGCCGGTTTGGTTTTGGAAACTGTCAAAAAGCAATATTAGGTAGTTAGAAGGACTACATGCCTCAGGTGTCCAATGCTACATACATCAAATGTCTGATGCTAGCCAATTAATTAAGTCTTCATCTAATAATGGAATCAGAGGCCCAGGTTACCCCCTTCAGTAATTGGATGTAGCCAGGGAAAGTCTACTTTGAGTGAAACCTTTCGAGGTGTGTAAANCAAGTCTACTTTGAGTGAAACCTTTCGAGGTGTGTAAACCCCACTGCACACCTCATGATCGGTTTATTATCTGGTTTGGGAAATAGGTCGGAGTAGCATTAGATGTGAGGATTTTTTCAAATAGAATATCTGTGTTTCTTGTTCTGAAAACTAACATGGGAACTTAACATACTATTCAAATGCTGTATTTATCTATACACTGAACACAAGGGACGATTCAGTTTCAAATCGTAGTCCAAGTTTAAAACTGCTCCAACTGTTCTGACTTAGGGGGTATTGCTCAAAAGTTGCAATTGATGGCAAGTTAGAATGTGCAAAGTTGCAGTTTATTTGCAGTTGATTTTGAACAACACCCCATTAGTCTTTATGACTCAGAGCCAATTTGGATGTTTCCTCTATTGAGAAAGCTTGCATTATGCATTTTTAAAAATTTTGATATTTATTTGGGTGTGCAGAACCTCAATCATAGATGATTTATATGTTCAATGTTTCTGAGAGATACAGTTACACTTAGGGGGTGTTGTTCAAAATCAACTGCAAATCAACCGCAACTTTGAAAATTGGAACGTGCATTTTCATTCGCGCACGGTATGCGCATTCTAACAAGACGCGCATGAAACAATGATTTTGATTTGAGCGTTCCGAGCAACTGCAACTTACGATCAATTGCAACTTTTGAGCAACACCCCCTTAGTCCAGGAATCGGATCGTAAGCTGATCCTAAGGTGTGCTATACATAGTGAATACAGATCAGCTTGATGCAGTGAGAAATTTACAAGTTTACTTTAACTTGGAACAAGAATAGTTCAATATCTGAAAGAAATGCACCACCTCTATAAGATAAACAAGCAAAGTCATGTTGTTATACATGAGTCAAATATAGCAATGATTTTATTTTGAATAACCATAAGAAGATTATTAGCAAGATCATCAATAGATTGACAGCCATTTTTCTGATGCCTGTCATATTATTGTTAATCTTCTGCTTGTCCCAACCCAGAAGCTAAATCTGACTTTAATATTTTTTTAATTGATATCTAACTGTAAAGTTGTTAGCAATTGCTGAAGATTATTTTTTTTCTGTTGCCACTCTGGGCAGCAAATAGAGTAAGTGATTACTTTGGAATATAATGAGATTCTTTACATCCCACAAGTGAATTCTGTACTGGTCAAATATACATCTTAGTACCCTTTTTATCTGCTCTTTGTATTTTGATCACCATCGCCTCTCATTTATGATGTTCAATCGGCTTTTGTTTTCTTGCTGGATATGTGATAGCAGGGAATACATCAAAATTATGTCAGAGATCATTACATTAATTCACCATTGACTGAATTTAGCAACAGTTTTCAATTCATAGAGGATTTGATAATAGCAAATAAACCCTTCTCCTTTGCATTGAATCTCATTTTCTCAGGAAGCATTTAGAACAAGTGGCTCTCCAAAGATACATGAATATCATCAGCATCATTAAGATGGCCACAAATGAGTTCTTTATGGACTAAATATGCCAGCGCGATCTCCAATAATGCGCTTGCCATGGTGCCGATCCTATAAGTGGTGATTTAGCGTGGCGCGGAACAGTCTGACATCGTCCCCGGAATGACTACGGGCCTCCCATATCTAGGGGGCACATTCTTATCATTTATTTTGGTAGCACTATACACATGAAGTCATAGTGTGTCTGCGTATGTTAGGATATTGGAGAATAGGATCTTCTGTTTTAGGATGGTTAATAGATGTTTGTATGGCTAAATTACTTGAGTCAACTAGCTTAGAACCAGAATGTGTTGTGTGTGTAAACATAGTACCAAGTGTACATGAATGTCAAGTATGTATGCCTACTTGGTAGGAATCAAACTGTTACAGGATACAGGAGGAAAGGGAATCATGATAGTAGGGTGGGTGTGTCCTCCCCCGTTTTCCATCTCAATTGTTATGTGTTCCATAGAAGGTCCGATGTTATATGGAATAAATTGAATACCACTTTTGTAAGCTAATTATGTTTTAACAATGTGTTAGTACCATTTGCTTTTCACTTCATTTTCAAAATTGTCAAAATGTGCCATCTACTACAATATGCTTATTTGTTGATTATTGATAACTTTGCGTCAATAAGCAGGGGTATTTAAACAGATAAAGATATGATACGTTGACAATTTTATGTTGATAATTAACATGACTATCAGTCAATGAAGAAAATGCATAGTGTATTGAAAAATGGTTTTAAAAGATGACACCAAATAGGCAAGAGACCTTAAGAGAAAGAGAGAGTGGAATGGAAGAGAAATATACAAGAGGAGATCAAAAGTAGGAGGAGGAATAAATAGTTTGATAGTGAGAGAAATAGATAGATAGGGAAAGTCATGACAACAGTTGGGAAGAGGAATAAAGGCGATAAGGTGGGGAATGAAGAAATAACAATAATACAGACAGAGATCAAGAAAGAATCGGAAGTTGCATTCAGAGAGAGATTGACGGAGGGAAAGTGAAAGAAAGTAAAAGAGAGAGAGGGAGGATATATTGTTAGTCAAAGAAGACAAAGAAGAAGAAGATAAANTTTTAACAATGTGTTAGTACCATTTGCTTTTCACTTCATTTTCAAAATTGTCAAAATGTGCCATCTACTACAATATGCTTATTTGTTGATTATTGATAACTTTGCATGGATGAGCAAGGGTATTTAAGAAGATAGAGACATTGAACAATTTATGTGGATAATTGACAGGACTGTCTGTCATTCAATGGAGAAAATGACATGGTATATAAGAAAAGGGTTATAAATATTAACTCAAAATATGTAAGAGACTTGCATGAAGAGAGAGTGGATTGGGAGAGTAACATGTATAAAGAGGAAATTGAAAATAGGAGGAGGAACTATTGGCATGATAGTCATAGAAATAAATAAACAAATATAGAGATGAATAGAGTGATAGGGAGAGCCATGACAATTGTTGGGAAGAGGAGTAAAGGTGAATGGGAGGAATAAGGAAAATTTACTGGCTGAGATCCAGATAGAATCGGGAGTTGCATTCAGAGAGAAATGGAGGAAGAATGAAAGAAAGTAAAAAAAGAAAGAGGGAGGAAATATTGTTAGTGAAAGAAGACAAAGAAGAAGAAGATGAAGGAGAGCGAAGGAGAGAGAGAGGGGGGAGAGAGAGAGGGAGAGAGAGAAAGAGGGGGGCTGGTGGAGGGAGAGAGAGAGAGAGAGAGAGAGAGAGAAAGAAAGAAGGAGACGTACATATGATATTATGATTTAAACAAGTGTCCAATGTGTTATTAGAATGCATTTTGGAAGGAAATGTGCTGTGAGGGTTGTTCAAATTCAAACAGTAATATCCTGTTTGAATTCATATGTACTCTGCTACTTTAGTAGAAAAAAAGAAGTGTGTTGTGTCAAGTAAACTTCCAAGAAAGTAATATGCTCAGTAAATCAGACATTGTGAAACTCTATTTGAAATTGCAAGTAAGGTTTATTTGCACATTATTGGCATCATTGGCATCAGTCCTCTCTAGACTTTGTTGATACTGGTCTTACAATTATATTGAAGCAGGCAACACATCTTTTTTATTAGTGAAAAAGGAGTCTTTGTTTCTCTGTTTGTTAAGCAAAAAGTTAATGAAATACAAAAGAGGATTTTCATTAATCCCAAATTTACACTGTAGTGTATTGTAAGGCAGAGGACAAAGGATTTATTCATTTTTTTTTAAAATTATTTTTTGACAAAGTAATAATTATTTGCATCAGAAATACAGTGGACTTGTTATTCTGCCTGTGATTTTTATAGGAATCTAAATTTTGATGCATGCATTAATTAAAATGTTGATTGATTTATCGCTTCATAAACCCTCATTTTTAGCTAGACAAAGATGATTTTAATTCCATTGAATTTGACCTCATATAATTTTTAACGCCTATTAAAGGGTCGCCAAATGGCATTAGGCAGATGAGGAGAGAATATAAATAAGTTGAAGATTTAATAGATTTTGCTTGTTGATTGTTAGTCTTGAGCTTCTAGTTTATGATTTCCTCTACGATCCCTGAAGCTGATCATGATGAAAGCCTGATGAGAGCAGGTGCTTGTGAAAGGGGATGCGAGACTCGAGACTCGCTAGAGAGAGGCCGTGTTCATGCAGAACTTTTTTTGTTGCTTTGCAATATGTTAAGTTCAAAACAGTGGCTTATTTTGTAATGGTTTTGTTTCATGTTCAGTTCACAATTTTGATAGCCTGTTTCATGTAATGTTAATGAAAGAAGAAAAACAAATTTAAAGCCATTTCTAACAGAATTATGATCATTGTTGTCAATTTAAAAGCACAACTGTGTTTTAAAATGCCTTTTTTGGACATCCTGAGATACAGACAGAAACTGTGAGAATGGGTTCAAGAAATGGAAGAATATATAATTAGAAAACAAAAAAGAGCCGAAAAATAAATACAGGAAAGAATTTCAAAGGTGATAATAATAAATACCGGTACGTGAGTTGAGCCAAGATACAGCAAATAACATGAGTGACTGGACTAAAATGAAGGCAGAATAGACAGAAAACGATAGATAGAATAATGAGAGACAAGAAAAAATTCAAACAAATGGAAATGGAAAATTATTTGACTAAAGGCAATGACAAATGCATATAGAATGATAGAAACAAAAGGAATGCAGTAAAAAGAAGATCTTGCAGAAGCTGCAAAGTAGTGATCTTCATCTTACTTGAGCTAGAATCATGGTAGAAAATGGTTGTATAAACATCACCATGTTCTATGTTAACAATTTGTGATACATTTTATGTTTGTGTTTCAAAAGGAAGTGGTTGTATAAACACAGCCATATAGAGACAAACTTCTTTTTTAGAGTCTACAGATGGTAGGTCTGTAGACTGATGATGGAGTGTTGCTTTCAATTTTGTCTCGGCTAGCCTCTCAATTTTCATAATTCAGAATGAAGAAGGGCCCCCCCCCCTCGTCCAGCATAATTTATATGAAGTCATAAAGCATAGGCTTAGACAATTTTAGACTCCATTGACCCCCCCCCCCCCAAAAAAAAAAAAAAAAAAAAATAAATAAAATGAAGTAAAAAAATTCCAAAATATATAGGGCAATGGAAAGCCAATGCTCTAATTCCCCATCTTGAAAATCTTCCTCAGCCTATGGTTTGAATTATGATTTGCTGAATCTTTTTAATGTTATCTTGTTTTATTCAATTTAATTTATTCAATTATTTCAGCCTGTACTACAATTGTTTAAGATGATTCACAAAAGTGCCTTTTAATTTGTACTCTTTTCGTAGCTCCAATTTAGGATTTGTGAGCAAGTTTATGCAGTTGTAACTTAAGGAGAAGCATAATATTAATTTTGAATGTAATATGGCTAGATCTATTGTCTGATCAAATATCTATATCAATAGTGAATTGAACTTTTAGTATTACTTCATGTCATGGTTTTATACATTGAAGTCCATGCACAATCAGACCACAGTGCATGTATATCGTTTCCCACACTCCCTCCTAATGAAAGCCCTCCCTCTATCCTCCTCCGATGAATAGAAACACTTGTTCCGTTCAGCTCAGAGCAAAACCTCTCATCAAATTACAACTCTCTTCTCGCTTGATGTAAAATCCCAATCCAGTGTTGGCTATCTTTGTGTCTCCAAGGTGTTTGCTCATTTCATTGGTTGCTGCCGACCTGTGATGCTTGGTCTTTGATCTTGGTTTATGCAGGTCATTTAGTCAAACTTGGATTATTATTCTGTCTCCGTTGGAATATTGGTTTGGTAATTTTACCATTGACTGTGAATTTATTGCTTGATTTAATGCATGATTATTGGAATTATGTCTGGTTAACATCTTTACCTTTATTAGTCATGATATGATGCGGTGTTGTATGACATAAACAATATTTTTGTTTTTCATGGATTGCAGCATAAACACAATCATCTCATGATTGCCCTTAATCATAAAACATGAAATACAAAACGAAAATATTTGTGACTTTTGAAAAAGAAAATGATTGATGAAAATGCTTCAGGTGTTCTACAGGCTATTTGTACTCTTTGAATGATTTTGAATTGAAACTATGATAAAGATCAAGGTTGTGGCTTGATCTCTATGAGTAATTGTACTTTCCTGGTATTTCAATAGAAAATACATATTTCTAATATTTTCCTTCAAAACTCACATTTACCCATTAAATGCTTGAAGGTATGCTAGCATGCCAAAACATTTAATCATAACTTCCAAACATTTTTCTATTTTCAGCTCCTCACCTATGAATTAAACTCCGGCTGGATCGAGAAAAGGATCAATTGTGCGAGCTGGGGCTGAGCTGGGAGGGAGACAGACGCTCTAAGACGGTGTGTATGTGTGTATATACCGCTATGATGAGCAGAAGCAATGAGATGGGACAATGACCTGCTCTCAAAAGGAGAGGAAATTGGCAGAAGCAGAGTGGCGTCAGACGCTTTCTATACCCCGCTCAGTGCGCAGGAGTGTTTGAAGAAGGAGTAGTTTATGCCTGGGACAACCAAGAAGATGATGTACTAGTCTCATTACCAAGGGAGCGATTCTTACTTTGGATATTGGCAGGAGGTGGTGCTGGTGGAATTAGTCAGCTGGAAATAAAGAGGAACGTTTTAATTTGGACTGAAGTTTTGCAAGTGGATTTGTTTTGGAAGCACTAAATATCTATTTGGATTTCAATAGTAAAGGATTTAATAGAGGTAAGAAACTTTTATTTCAACCCTTCTTGATTTGTAGATATTGAAATACAATTGACTCATTGAAATAATTCTTGCCTTATCCCAACATGAATAAACACTGATTGATAGTGCTTGATTCTGTCAATCAGTGTTTATTCATGTTGGGATAAGGCAAGAATTATTTCAATTATTTATCTACCCGACACAAAAATCATGCAAATGATACAATTGACTCAATTTTAAACAGGTTTTAATAGAATGGGAAAATTAAATTAGATTGCTATCCTATTCAAATAGGAGAAGTTTAAGCATATTGTGTTATTGCTATTATTATATTCTTTGCTCTCTGAATTTTCTGTAAATGATGTCATAGAAGGTGTCTTTTTTTTATCATACTTCAAAACGTTATCAGAGCTTAAGGTTTTATCTTACTGCTGAAAAAGATACATTCACATCTTGGGAGTTCATTCTTGTACAAGAAATTTTTATCAGATAAATAACATAACCCAATTTTGGAGAGGCCAGGCATGTTTGTCAATTTGGTTCATTCCTTTTTCTGGATTTTATTTTGTAGTGTCTGAAACACAGCTTGTGACATTTTACTGTATTTATCCCTCGGATTCTTGAGAAACGTCAGTTTCAATGAATTATTTGATGAGTTGTTCATCTTGCAATTTACATGCACTTTTATCAGGAATGTGTACATCAAAGTGACAAAGTTCACAGCATGTCGAAAACCTTTCACTCTTCCTCTTGTCACGCTTTCAATAAACTTCATTTTGGGTAACTCTATGAGGACGTTCCATGAAACGCAACAGTCTCTCTTGTTATTCCTGTATTCTGTATCACTCGAACCAATAAACTCGCTGCCGTGATGCGAGCGTGACAGGTAAGCGGATACAGGGCAAACGAACCGAAAGGTATGATATCGTATTTGGCCCAAGGCATTGTTGTTGTAACCAGGCCCTAATGGACAACGAACAACTTCATAATTAGATATAATTGTTTGAAGGTTCGTGTATGCTGGAGAGAAAATGAGAGCCTTTATCTGATTTTGCCTTCCAGTTTTGACCTCATCCGGATTGAAAATAAATTCCCCTTCTGCTCCAATACAACCCGAACAATACTCAAAAATGAAATTAATCACCAATCATAATCATTGGTGCAAAGACTAGGAGAACAGTGAAGTTGACAATGAACTCTTGTCAAGAAGTTCTTGATCTATGTCCTCTGTCTGAAATTCTAAGAATACATCAGCCCATGGCAAGTTTTTACATCAAGAGATGCCAATTTAAGGGCAAGAATAACGTCATATGAAGTAATTGTGTCCAGTAAGTGTCTGGAGGAATGAAACCTGAGCTATGAAAACATGGTATTAAAGGGGAACCAACTCTTAGGATTATCGTGTTCTCATTGAAAGAAGAAAAATCAGATGAACAAATTGCAAAATCAGACTGCTGATCCCTGCCTGTGATGGGGATCCGTGCAATCGGCAACATCAATGGAAACTATGGCTTAAAGGGAAACCAGCCCCTGGAATTATCATTGAATGAAGAAAAATCAAATGAACAAACCATGAAAATTTTAGCAAAATCGGACAACCCGTTCAAAAGTGAGGAATTTTCAAAGTCATAGAGATATAACGATCCCTACCACTCATGGGGATCCGTGCGATCAGTAAATTCAACAGAATCTGTGACGTCATGTCGGACAACTCCTCATTCACTCTGTATACAAAATTTCACATTTTCATCTTTTTATCAGAAAAGTCAGCAAAAAGTTGATTATTTGCTTGAGTATAGCATTCTTTTATTGATTCAGCATGTATTTTTAGAAGAATATTATTAAACCCTTACTCTAAATTTTACATTAATCCATTTTTTTTTAAATTCCATTTATAAAGTGAATCAGGAGTTGGCCGACATGACGTCACAATGATGGTCATATTTCTGTGAAACATAACTTTTGAATGGATTGTCTGATTTTGGTCAAATTTTCACAGTTTGTACATCTGATTATTCCTATTCAATGAGAATATGACATTTCCAGGGGTTTGTTCCCCTTTAAGATTTCTTTTTTTTTTCAGACCTACTCAATTATTTGGAGGGAATGAAATATTCCTTGGGTAATCTCCAGCAACTTGAGTTGTGGGAAAATCAGGAACTTTCATGTTTAAACTTTTTGGGGTGGTACACTTGAAATTAAAAAAAGTGAAAGGATCAAGAGTTTGCACTCTTTGCCACACAAAAGACATGAATCAAAATACATACAAAGGGCACCATATGGTACAACATATGCTGTTTTGTCTAGCACCTTGAGATAACTTATCAATAATAATAAAATGAGCTTCTTATCATATAATTGCAATTTTTATTGTACTTGTCAAACAGACTTACCGATTCAAAATGAAAACATTAATACCTGTCTTGTAGAAGACTAGAAATGCTTTTCAAAAGATGAAGAAGAAAGTCATATATTTTTTATTATCTGATAGATGATTATTGGACCTTTTAGATCTTTTAGAACAAATGATTTTTAAGCAAATATACAACTTGATTACTCCTCAAGGGGGAATCAATCTTTGCAAATTAACGTTTATTTCATTTCTCAATTAATATTTTTATTTTTCGTTTGTATCTAGAGCCCATACCAGGACATTCACAGAGGATCTCCTTGTCTATCACTAGACATGGATGTGTGGGTGTGTCTCTTCTTAGTACTCTCTTTGTTTCACCTTGCTGCTTCACAGCTACCTAGGAGTAAAAACAAATCAGGTTGGCCCATTTNCTCTGCCACACAAGAGACATGAATCAAAATACATGAATTTATTGAACAAAAAAAAAAAAGAGCAAATGTCAAAAATATTATGATTTATAAAAGGGCACCATATGGTACAACATTTGCTGATTTGTCTGGCATCTTGAGATAACTTATTGATAATATATTGATAATAGTAAAATGAACTTCTTATCATATTATTACAATTTTTATTCTTCTTGTAAAACAGACCTAACGATGCAAAATGAAAACATTAATATCTGTCTTGTAGAAGACTAGTAGAAATGCTTTTCAAAAGGTTAGCAAGCACAGGAATTTTTTATCATTAGATAGATGATTATTGGATCTTTTGGATCTTTAGAACAACTGATTTTTTAGCAAATATATACTGTGTAGTCATGTCAGGAGATCACAATACCCTGTGAAAATGTTCATGGACTAACAAACCGCGAAAAATTAAAACTGCAAAATTATCCCACTATACAGTAACTTGATTTTACTTGAAGTGGGAGACAATCTTAGCAAATCAAACTTATATTTTATTTCTCAACTAATATTTATTTTGCTTTCTTTATAGGGCGAATCCCAGGACTTTGACCGAGGGATTCCTTGTCTATCCCAGACATGGATGTGTGGGTGTGTCTCTTGTTAGTACTCTCCTTTTTTCACCTTGCTGCTACACAGCTTCCCAGGAGCAGAGTTTTAAATTATCAATGGAAAACAGGTAAGATGCGGAACAAGTCAGTATATTTTGCTATAAAATGTTGCTATCACTATAAAAGCTGAGAATAAATCATCCGTGCTTTCACGAAGTGACGAGAGCCAAAGGGTATTGTTTCATGAGGACAAAGAAATCCCGACATAGTGCCAATTCAACGGGCATCCTATCAAACAAATTGTTAGTTCTATAGATGGACACATTTTAATGGATTTGTCAATCATCTCGTGTAACAAAACCCTCTGGCCGGTATTCCGATAGCGAGGTTTAAGTTAACCCTGGTCTAAATATGTGGTTTAAGTATGGGAAGCTAAACGAGGCTTGAATCTATAGCTGTCGATATTTAATTTACCATCACATTTGTCACTCATAATATTTAAAACTGTCTCGGAATAAAAACTTCAATAGTTTTCTACATTATTAGAGCATGGGAAAAGAGAGCAGTTAACATAAGAATTATTCATTGTAAATAAAGTTGTGGCACTTTTGGCTACCCATACTTAAACCACAGATTTAGACCAGGTTTAACTTAAACCTCGCTATCGGAATACGGGCCTCTGGCTCCAGTCACTTTGTGAAAACATGGATGAAATGTGGTCATCCTGTGATCCAATTGCCCTTTGTTTTATAGTGATAACTGGTAAGTGGTTGAGATACAGTGAAAGTCAGAATATTTTGCCGCCTGTTATCACTATAAAAGCTGAGAATAATATTCAGTGGTCATCCTGTGATCCAATTGCCATGTGTTTTATAGTGACAACAGGTAAGCGGGTGAGATACATTGCAAGTTGGATTATATTCGTTGTGAACTGGTATAATAAACTTAGGATAAGATAAAATATCATGTCTGGAANGGGGGGGGGGTGAGGGGCCTATTCCTCAAGAGGAATCAACCTTTGCAAATATATTATTTCTCAACTAATATTTATTTTTTCTTTGCAGAGCCCATATCAGGACTTTGACAGAGGGATTCCTTGTCTATCCCTAGACATGGATGTGTGGGTGTGTCTCCTGTTATTACTCTCTTTGTTTCACCTCGCTGCTACACAGCTTCCTAGGAGCAGAGTTTTAAATTATCAATGGAAAACAGGTAAGATGCAGTGAAAGTCAGAATCTTTTCTTACCTGTTATCGCTATAGAAGCTGAGAATAAATCGTCCGTGTTTTCACAAAGTGACGGGAGCCAAAGGGTATTGAGGACAAAGAAATCCCAACATAGCGTCAATTCAACGGGCATCCTATCAAACAAATTGTTAATTCTATAATGGATTTGTAAATCATCTCGTGTAACAAAACCCTCTGGCTCCAGTCACTTCGTGAAAACACAGATGAAATGTGGTCATCCTGTGATCCAATTGCCTTGTGTTCTATAGTGATAACAGGTAACCGGATGAGGTACAGTGAAAGTCAGAGTGGTATACAACCTGTTATCACTATAAAAGCTGAGAATAACAGTGGTTATCTTATGATCCAGTTGCCCTGTGCTTTATATTGATAACATGTAAGCTGGTGAGATACAACGCAAGTCAGAATATTTTGCTACCTGTTATCACTATAAAAGCTGATAATAACAGTGGTCATACTGTGATCCAATTGACCTTTGTTTTATAGTGATAACAGGTAAGTGGTTGAGAAACTGTGAAAGTCAGAATATTTTCCCGCCTGTTATCACTATAAAAGCTGAGAATAATATCCAGTGGTCATCCTGTGATCCAATTGCCATGTGTTTTATAGTGATGACGTGTAAGCTGGTGAGATACTGTGCAAATTAGAATCTTTTGCCACCTGTTATCACTATAAATGCTGAGAACAATATTTATCGTCCAGTGGTCATCCTGTGATCCAATTGTCATGTGTTTTATAGTGATAACAGGTAAGCGGGTGAGATACATTGCAAGTTGGATTATATTCGTTGTGAACTGGTATAATAAACTTAGGATAAGATAAAATATCATGTCTGGAATACTGATTAGTGATTTTGGGGCCAACAAAAAGTTTTTAAAAAAATGCCAGTTTGAATCCAGTTTTCATACAACTATGAATTGCTATGGCAGGCAAGCCTCAATCAATCTTTTAGATCTCAAGACTAACTAGCCTTTTCTATAAAAACTGGTCTAGTTGACTTGAAAGATCCCCAAAAGATAGATCCATCTACAAGGTAATAATAAACAAACCACTGGTCAATTAGATATCAAACACTGATTATCACACATAGTAAGGACTATCTGTAGCAAAGATGAGATAAAAAGAGAGTGAGCTACGCCTACTTATTGTATGGTGGTCAGAGAGATGCAGTGGATGACACTTCTTGTGGTCTCTATTTTCAATGTGTTGTCGCCCTCTTGCCAAGCAACAGACATGATTCAATACAAGATTGTGGTGGAGTCTTCATCTACTTTACATGATCAGCATCTGTATCAAGGAGATATCTCCTGTTGTATTAATGAACATCAGTGGTCACTGGTATAATTCATCAGAGAAGCGCCAGAGACAAATTTTTAGAAAGAACGCACTCTCCCTCAAGCTATCATGAAGTTAACTGGTGATTGTGGCAAGCTGTGGTCAGATTTTAGCTGCAGAGCATCTATCTATCAGACTGGACCATAGATTCACTTATTACTCACAAATGTTTTAAAATGTGCCTTGAATGTTTTGCAGGCGATGAATTTTTTGTGTACATTCTGTTGAAGTAACATCTTTTCAAGGATAGACTACTAAGTATCAGCTCTAAAAATCCAGATTCTGTCTAGTTTTACCATTTTCTTTTTATTTGATTTAGATTTGATAAAGTCGACAATAAAATCATAAGATTAAAAAAAATCAGGAACAAATATGCAAAAATACACCTACTTACTGCATGGTGATCAGAAAGATACAGGGGATGACACTTCTTTTGGTCTCCGTTTTCAATTTGTTGCCGCCCTCTTGCAGACAAGATTGTGGTGGAGTCTTCAGGTACTTTACATGATCAGTGTCCATATCAAGGAGATATCTCCTGTTGTATATAATGAACATCAGTGGTTGCTGGTATAATTCATCAGAGAAGCGCCAGAGACAATTTTTTTTAGAAAGAACACACTCTGCCTCAAGCTATCTTGAAGTTAACTGGTCATTGTGGCAAGCTGTGGTCAGATTGAAGTTGCAGAGCATCCGTCTATCAGACTGGACCACATATTCACTTATTACTTACAAATATTTTACAATGTGCCTTCAAGGTTTTGCAGGCGATGAATTTCTTGTCTACGTTCTATTGAAGTATGTTGAAGTCTGTTCAAGGGTGGACTTCTCTGACTTTTCTCTGATTGCTCTCAAAATCCTGGATCTAGACAAATATTACTGATTTGCTTTGTTGATATGAATTCAAGAGAATTCTTCAGAAAAGTGCTTTTCAAGGATTATTTAAAGATATATCAAATAGATATTAAATAGGAAATATACAGTCTAAAATAAGATTTAACTTCTCTAACACTTTATCCCAATACTGGATGGAAATAAATGTAGTTCCAGTACAAAAGGACAAAACATTTCGAATAGTAAAAAGTTTGAAGGGTGCTGTGATATCAAATGAAAATAAAATGGTATCAAAGTCTAACAGGCATTGAAAATATTGATTTGTCATACTTGTTCCTCATGTTTCAACAGTTTGTAAATTCGAATTGCATTTCGAGAATTAAAGCATTAAAAGCATGTATGCCATAAGATCTATTTGTAACGAGGTTCAAATATCGAACGCTGTCCACATAATGTACTGATGACAAATGATGAACTCTCTACATAGAGAATGGCAGGAAAGAGAACCACTCGCTTCATTTATTGAGCAACAAATTATCTAAATTGGGGATGAGGAGCTGAAGAAATTAGACCCCCATCATACCAAACGAAGAAAATATTAAACCAAGCCGCAGACCAAGATGATGACTAATAAAACGTGGTGTCTGAAGAAAGCTTCCCTCCCCAACTCGGATAGACTAAAATGAGAAAAAATGGAAATGAAATATTTTATTGGTATGTGGCTTAGGCTCATCAATTTTAATCTTTCTCATGATTATATAAATACCAGTTGAGACATTTGAAATAAATTGAATTGGAATCAAAGTATGGGGGGAGCCCTGGATGCGGATGAAGGGGATAATCCTCGTCATTAGTCGAGGGAATTCCTTGTGGTGAGAGAGAGTAATTCATTATATTTGAAAGAAGTTCTTTGATGTCAGTTTTATATCCATGACTCACTGCCATCCATCATCTCTGTCGTTGACGGGATGGTCGTCCAGTCTTTTCCTTTCATCTCGGAGCTTGCAGAAAGATACAATTGGGCCTTGGTTACTCTGATTTTATCTCCTTTGTCCACTACTGCCTAAGTGCAGAGTGATATGATTAATCAAAACCATTTGAATGACATCATTCCATTTTCATGAAGTGTGTAGGGCATGATGCCATATAATAATAATAAAAAATATCTTTCATGAGAGCATTATTTCCCTCGAGTGATCAGGATCGTTTATTTTGTATAGAGGACAAGAATGCAATACTCCAAAATCTGTGTTGAGGAGGTATGAAGAGAGATGTATTGGGCCCCTTTAAAGAGAAAAAAAATCCACATCCTGCTTTGATGGAGACGAACGCTGTAGAAACATCCTGTAAGAGCGTAGAATTAGGGGGAACCTCTATCCTCAGGAGGCAGAACACGACAAAACAAACTTCATTCACACACACGGACCAAGCATGCCTTGTCAATACTTGTCGCCTTGTACACCTATCAATTAGCGCAGCCACAGTTTGAACAAGAGATGAAAGAAAGAAAGAATACGCAGCTCTACTGACTTAGATTCAAAGCCTTTTAGCTGAGCACACAACCCAAGATCTCACTCCACTCCTGCTCTCATCCACCAGAGATAATTTTCTTCTTTTAGGCGGCGATGCCTTGCCTTCCAGCGATTGAATTGGTCGCGGAATGAGCGTATATTTGCCACTTGGTTTCAATAAAGGCTCAGTAATGATCAGAGTGTAGGCAGCAAACACTTTTCTATTCCTTAGTGCAGATATGGAGAGGTAATAGAATTATCATAACCCCACGGTAAATCTAAACTAACAAAGAGAACTCGTCTCAAGCAAGGGCTATCCTCGCTCCCTCTGACCAGTCTTCTTCTCTTTTCAATCTCTCTCATGCTGGTCGGCAATCATTACAGGCCCTTTCTCATTGGTACCCAAAGTAATATCCTCCATCTCTCTTATACCGAAATCAACTCTCACGTTGGACTACGGAGCAGAAGATTTCGGCCGTAGGAACGTCCAATTTGTTCAATCAGAGACACTTTTCTTCAAGTCCTAGACCTGGTCTGAGTCATGACCATAGAGTGTGGGAGAGTATTAGATTTATTGACCATTATTGGGACACTGAAGTGTTTGTTAAACCAATTCTGATGTTCAAATGATGGTAAGTCAGATGAAGGAGATAAATTCTGAATGAAATGACTAAGCCTCCTGGCCAAATTTATCCTGAAAATTTCAAACCGTAAGATATCTTAACCCTTTGACTACTGGAACCGGGTAGTCTCTACATAAAGGGTATGGGTATTACAGAATTCAGTAGTCAATGGGTTAAAAACACTCTCATATTGGCATAAGAGGCATATCCATCAAAGAAGTTTGATTTAAGATCTTGGATATTCCAGCTCCATTTTAACTTTAAAAATTCTATTATTACTATAAGTAGATTGAAGAGGTGCCATGTATCATGTAAATTCTCGGAAATTAATTTTATTTTCCCTGGCAATGCTCTATGTTCTTTTTAGCGGGTTTAAATTCCAGGATGAAATATACCTTGTGGGAATCTGTAAGGCCTTCTGTTATCAAATTATTTTTCAATCGAATGATAACAGTGCAGAATTTAAAGTCTGCACTTTTTCTTGATAAGTAGGCATTATAAAAGTCACAAATGTTTATTAGAAATTTGGGAGAGCTCTGTAGTAGTGCATGTGGCTGTGTTTTGATAAAATATTTGGTATTTTTCTATGAATAAGTACTAAAGGATTATGAGATTGGTATCAAAATCCATTCATAAAGAGGAAATGAATCACTCTTTCCCTGAGGTATTTTTTATTCATAAAAATCTAGACAAATAATTGCGGAATTGTTGAAAGGAAAGAATTGTATTTTCCTTCTATTGGAGACTTTTCATCTATTATTTATTTGATCAGAATATTTCGTCTGAGCATGCTTAATTTTGGACTGTCCATGTTTTTATCAACAAGGACGTGGTTTTATTGAAGTTTAATATTTTGAAGTACCAGTAGTAATAAGTGAATTTCTGGAAGGAGAAGACGAGTTTATACTTCTGTACTACACTACTTATTATGATCAATTTGCAATGTGTTTCACTACATCAATCTTTAAAAGGAAGTTAGGAGTAAGAACTAAAACATGTAACTGAAGAAATGTAATTAATCTTCCTTTTTTCCAACCAGACTGTTAGGTGCCAAATTGTTAGGATATAAAAAAAGATTTGACAGTCTCTGCATAATAGATCAGTTTACTTCTATCCATATACAAAAGGAATTGGCATCTTAGGAAAATCAACTTTGATTTGAGAAAGAGAACAATACAATAAAAAAGGGGGTACATAGAAAAGGAAAACAAAAGTCTCGTGATTTAAAGATATATTCAGACAAAAAATTCAAGCGATAAGGATGAAGTTGAATATGAAGGTGAAAGATAGGCTAAAAACATATTCAGGGCGACATTCAGATGGAGAAAGAAGAGAGGGGATATATAATATAGTGGGGAAATCAAACAGGGTGAATAGGCTATAGAGATTTAAGCCACTGAAGAATGCCACTTTATCACATCATCTTTCTGTCTTCCCATTAATCGCAGAATAAGGGCAGAATTGAACATAAATATGAAAGATGGGATAAAAAAAAAACACATTCAGAGAGACAAGGGGAGAGAGAAAGAGGGGAGGGGAGAGGATATACTGTGGGAATCAAACAGGGTGGATAGGCTATAGAGATTTAGGCAGCAAATGCCTCTCCAAAATGACACATTATTATCACATCATAAACATCTTTCTGTCTTGAATTCCAATTAATGGCAGAATAAGGACAGAATTGAACATGAATAGGATAGATCTGGTAAAAAACCTATCCAGAGAGACAAGGAGAGATAGAAAGAGAAGAGAGGGGAGAGGATATACTGTGGGAATCAAACAGGGTGGATAGGGTATAGAGATTTAAGCAGCAAATGCCTCTCCAAAATGCCACATTATCACATTATAAACATCTTTTTGTCTTCCCATTAATGGCAGAATAAGGACGGAATTGAACATGAATAGGATAGATCTGGTAAAAAAAAACATATCCAGAGAGACAAGGAGAAGTCAGGGAGAGAGAGAAAGAGACGAGAGGGGAGAGGACATACTGTGGAAATCAAACATGGTGGATGGGCTATAGCGATTTAGGCAGCAAATGCCGCTCCAAAATGCCACATTATCACATTATAAACATCTTTCTGTCTTCCCATTAATGGCAGAATAAGGATGGAATTGAACATGAATATGATAGATCTGGTAAAAAACATATCCAGAGAGACAAGGAGAAGGAGAGGGAGAAAGAGATGGGAAGGGAGACGATATACTGGGGGAATCAAATGGGGTGGCTCGGCTATAGAGATTTAAGCAGCAAATGCATCTCATAATATACATCTTTTTGTCTTTCCATTAATGGCAGAATAAGGATGGAATTGAACATGAATATGATAGATCTGGTAAAAAAAACATATCCAGAGAGACAAGGAGAAGGAGAGGGAGAAAGAGACGAGAGGGGAGAAGATATACTGTGGGAATCAAACCGGGTGGATGGGCTATAGAGATTTAAGCAGCAAATGCCTCTCCAAAATGTCACATTATCACATTATAAACATCTTTCTGTCTTCCCATTAATGGCAGAATAAGTACAGAATCAAATATGAATATGATAGATTGGATAAAAAAAAACATGCACATTCAGAGAGACATGGAGAGACAGAGAGAGACGAGAGGGGAGACGATATACTGGGGGAATCAAACAGGGTGGATAGGGTATAGAGATTTAGGCAGCAAATGCCTCTCCAAAATGTCACATTATCACATTATAAACATCTTTCTGTCTTCCCATTAATGGCAGAATAAGGACAGAATTCAATATGGATATGAAAGATGGGATTAAAAAATAATTAGAGAGACACAGAGAAGGAGGGAAAGAAGAGAGGGGAGACAATATACTGGGGGAATCAAACATGGTGGATAGGCTAGATTTAGGCAGCAAATGCCTCTTCAAAATGTCACATTATTACATTATAAACATCTTTCTGTCTTCCCATTAATGACAGTTCATCATGATTTATAGGTTGTATGTAAGGTGAGATGTCACGTAATCATTAAAGATCAACATTATATTCTGTTGTTTTGCCTTAGATAATCCCGTTTTCCAATGGAGACTGACTTGTAAGAATTAGGTCACACTCTGCTGAAAGGCGACAAGACAAAATTATTGTATATGCTGTAGATATTTCCTTGTGAAAAAAATTAATCTTCTATGATATGCTTTTAGTAACATAATTACAAAAGAATGGGAGTGTAAGAATATTGGGGACACTGTGGATAGAAATTGAAATCTGCCGCGACTGACATTTCTAATAGTACAAGTCTCTGTAGACATTGTTCATGCTTTCTTTGACAGAACAAAAACATTTTATGTGAAATCATTTACGGTGTGCTTTTAGAATGATGAGGGGATTTGGAGTTTTGCAGACCTAGATATAAGTTGAAATTTACAATCACAGTCATTTCTGTTCAATTCTCTGTAGACATTATTGCATTTCATTGTAAGATCATTATATTATATTCAATCATTTATGATGTGCAAGAGTAAAAAAGAAATATTGAGATGGGAGTATAATGGGGAATTTGGGTAGAAATTTAAATGTGCTAAACAGGTGATATTTTTGTGCAAGTCGCTTCAAATATTGATTCATTTTCAATGAAAACAAAAAAATATTGTATTCAATCATGTATAATGTACTTTTAGTAACATGAGCAAAAAGGAGATGGAAGTTTTGTAATAGATGATGTGGATAGATGTTGAAATGTGCAATACACTTTACATTTCTGTGCAAGTTACCTCACACATTGATGCATTTCTTTGGCAGAACAAAGATAAATTGTATTCAATCATTTCTTATGATCTGTACTTTGAGTAACATGAGCAAAAAGGAGATGGGAATTTTGTCATAGGTGATGTAGATGGATAGAAGTTGAAATGTGCAATGCAACTGACATTTCTGTGTTTTGTTACATGGTATTGATGTTCGTCCCAATTGATTATCGACTCTTCTACCAAACCCACCTGCGAAATCTAGCGCTTCAGTTGCAAATTCATTTCACCAAGTGTTACCTAGTCTCCGCACCTGACACTCTGATACACCTTTCTCTTTTTTTCTGTTTTAATCCAAATTTGTGTCTAAAATTTATAGATTTTTGGTCAAATAAGAAAACAAACGAAATTAATATTTAAAACATAAATAGATATTTGAAATATTTTGTTAAAAATCATCTTTGAGATTGTGACTCTCTCTTTTATTTTTAGGAATTCCTGCATGAAAATTTATTAAAAAGGAAAATGATGTTTAATATCATTGTAGTATAAACTAGCCCCCCAAAATGTGTTTATTCCCATCATATTTGAGGTCAGTGAGTAAATTGTGTATATTCCAGATATCATGCACGGAGAACAATTTGCATAGATGTTGTTTTTTTCTTCACTCTTTCAAACTAAAAACATCAAGAGACCATTTTGTGATTTAGTATGGACGTCACATTTTCACACACCTTCCATTCATCAGCTGCAAACCACATAATTTTTTCCTTTCTATGAATATTCCCATTTTTTTGTTGAACATAATTTCAAAGTTAAGACTACTCCGAGGATAATGTGAAAGGTCAGTGGTGTAACAAGCAGGTTTTTGTGTCTGTTGTTCAGTCCACATCAATGCAGCATTGTGCATTGTGTTCCTGGAAATGAAGCCAATCAGACTAAATGAAGTGACAATAGCTTCCTATAGGTGAAAGGTGTGATTGATTTGAGCGGTGTGATTGATTTATGCGGCGTGATTGATTTATGCCCATAGGTGGACTGTGTTGAATGTTGCGTCTGTGTTACATTCATCATATCATGACAGCTATGTAAGCAAATCATGTATTTTGGAAAGAGTCCAGAGTCCTGACAATCAGCCTCTTTTTTCTCTTTTTTCTGAAGTTTTTTTTTTAGGCACATTGCTTAAAGGCCAGACCCTACCCCTGGAAATATGTTGCTCTCATGGGCTGAAGAAAATCAGATGAGCAAAGTGTGTCATTGTCCATCGTTTCCACCAATAAGGGGTGTGTGCTGTGGGTATCAAATAATACTCAAATGGCTGTACATCCATACACTCAAGGTATAATAATTGCATAGGATAATTATCCTTCCTACATCAGGGGTCGATCCAGGATTGGCCAGAAGGGGAGGGAGGCAAAATAATCTATATATACAGAACAGTTATGCTGCACCAACAATCAGAAAAATGGTTATAGATTGATTTTAGATTCTTTGACCGATAATTATTTCAATAGTTTTCTGGCAATATTACAGACAGATGAGAGTAAACATCACGATCAGGGCGATTTAACATAATTTAGCATTTCTCCAACTTGAGATCTACTGAAGATGTAGAACTACTCATCCATTTCATTTTAGATAATTATCGGCTTTGTATTTAGCTTTGTCTGTGTCCAGGTTTAATGCATTAAACACAAACTTTACGTCACTTGCATAATTAAATGTAAATTGGTTGACTTAGATAACTGTTGGGTAAAGCTGTTCCATTATTTCTGGCCCAGTTCTGCATTTATTCCAATTTTGTATTAAGCTCTATCACTATAGGGATACCTAACTACACTTCATCGAAACCAACACCATATTTGAGGGACTAACTCCCCGACCCCAAAAGCCTGGCCGCCAGTGGATACAATCAGGAAGCGCTAACGACTCTTCAAATCTGTTTTGTTGCCATGGCGACGCTAGTGTTTGGGGTGTGGATGTTGTCATCAACGGTGCTCCAGCGATGGGCTAGGCTCCCCTCTTGAAATGGGAGTCGGCTATCATGACTTCAAGTGGGGTGTCATTAGCACCCCTCTGAGGTCTTTAGTGGCGACTGATGGACTGCAAATTGGCAACGATGCTCGTGTTATCTGCCAGTTGCTATTTTGACGCTTGTTTATCTTGTGTGTTTTGCTTCGTCACCTCTGGGGCTTGCCTGAAAACTGTCGACAGTCTGCGAGTATCAAATGTTTTTAGAAATACAACATTTTTGAGGGAACTGAGAGAAATTCAAAGATGAAAGTAACACAGAAAACAGGAAATATGAATATTGGAGAAAGCGGAGGTTATTTGACCTTGCTTGTATTCGTTCACTATCAGGCACAAGAAGGTTGTTTATGTCAAGTA
Organism: Temnopleurus reevesii; assembly: GCA_036244855.1. Taxonomy (NCBI): domain Eukaryota; kingdom Metazoa; phylum Echinodermata; class Echinoidea; order Temnopleuroida; family Temnopleuridae; genus Temnopleurus; species Temnopleurus reevesii. Next base: position 40,107 of record BQKZ01000210.1, on the reverse strand, counting down.
TATAGAACATCTTGAAGCATGAAACAGGATGGATTGTTTTCATTTTAAATATGCAATACACATGTTTCAACCTGAATTTTAGAGAAATGTAAATTCTGTCTTTCAGCATGTCAGTTTTCATTCTATTAAAGTTATGGATTGGATACCAGTTTCTCTTATGGTATGGTTTAATGTTACTCTCCTTAAGACATAGAAGGCAACACATCTGCATATCAAATGTTACCTGGCATAAATAGCCAATTAGTACATGTGGTATCATTACTATCAGATTAATGAGATCTACCAGTTGCATAGCCATGGGTAGAGGAAAGATATCCCATAATGCAAAACAACATGCATGATTACAAATGGGGAAAATTAATAACAGTAATCCCTTTGTGAGTCAGGGCCTTTGATATCATTGCTACATCTATGTTTCCATTATTTTACTGATATTTTGTTTTTAATTTCATAAATTCTTGAATTCCATTCTTGACAGAAAATTATTTCATTGTATAATTGTAAGGATTAATCATTTTGAAGGGCATGAAAATGTTCTGAAGAAAATTTCATGTATTCATTTCTTTGAACAATTTTCATATCATCCTTAGTTATATTTACTTGTAATATAGTTAAGGCGACATAGCTCATGTACCCTATATACAGAATTGTGAGTAAAAATAGGAGAAAGTTCTAGATTTTTGGAAACCACATGTCAATAACCAGGCTACAGGAATGAATCAATAATTAATATTCTGTGCCAGAAATATTGTCACACTTTTTTTGTAGAAAGATATAAAAGTGAAGCATTTCATCACGGTGTGTCTCATATCTTTGACTCCTTGTGCTTTCATTGCAAATTGTTCCGTCTTGTCAGGAACTTCCCGTCATTCATGGAAAGTTTGGCAAAAGTTCATGAGGAGCAAGATAAAAATGGCAATGATTACACTCAAACCAAATACATTTCAAAATGGTTGAACATAGACTGAGCAATTATTAATTTTCATAAACCTAATCTATTGATATACTTTGATAAACTTGTGAGATAACTACCAGTTTGACAACAAAAGTTAATAACATAATTTATTGAGACAAATCAATATAAGCATAAAATAATTAATTTACAATTTGAAAATGTGTAGACGAAAATTACCCTTTTAAATAAGAACGTAAATAAAGGATCAGCAATAACATCACATTGACAGCATTAGCATATCATTATTTACAACTAAAACCTACGGTTAATTGAGCCATCTCAGTTTGGTAACTACAGCTGCACAAAAACACCACCCCATCTTGTGTCCTCTTGAACACAACACTTGTGTAGTATTACGTAGTACACACTCCAGCTCCCTCTCTCAACCCCTTCTTTTGAAACATGGTATCGTGTTGAAGCCTTTCCTTTCTCATCTGACCCCATCGTAAGAGCCCTATCAACAAGGGCTTCTTCATGTGTCTAGACACTTAGACTCAAACTCGATGACTTCATTCATATTCATATTTTCATTTTTAAAGTATTTTCCCCTCCGGAGCAATTTGGCTGTTTTATGTGCTATGGATTGGTGGTTAGTGGGGTATCATTGCTATGGAGGCAACATGCCTCAGCTTGTATTTCAGCCTCGTTAAATGGTTGTGTGATGTTTGAAGGAATTTGTACAACATGTATTGATATGGCAAATCCTTTCCAAGACCACTCACATTTTCAAGAACATTATTTTGTCATACCATGACGATGTCTACTGTCTAATGAAACAGAAAGAAAATTGTTTTATAATAACTAATTTCACCAAATTGTCTATTTCAAATAATTGTCATTGGTAGTAAAATTATAGGATTAATGAAATTTAGGCTCATGCAGACCCAATGACTTCATTCATATTCATATTTTCATTTTTAAAGATTTTTCCCCTCCAGAGCAATTTGGCTGTGTTATTTGCTTCCACGGTTTGATGGTTATTGGGGTTGGTTATTGGGGTATCATTGCTATGGAGGCAACATGCTTCAGTTCGCATTTCAGCCTCGTTAAATAGTCTCTGAAATAGTTATGTGATGTTTGAAGGAATTTTTTACAACGTGTATTGTTGTAGCATCAACATGACTAGATTGCACTTTTTAATGCATAGATATTGTTGAATGAACAGAAAATTGTTTTGAATGGACATTTCCAAACCATTTGAAAAGACATCAACTCGAACCAACTCAAACAGTCAAAATAAAGCATTTGACAAATGAAAAAAGATATCATCAGCTTTTGTAAAAGACTCACCTCAGGCTAAAACTGAAACTCTTCAAATTATTTCAAAGACAGAATATAGTTTATTGTATATTTGATGTAATGCTTAATTTTCATTCCGTAAATGACAACAATAAATTGTGTTATTTTTCAGACATATGCAATTCATTGAAAGGGCATTATCTATCAATATTACACAAATCATAATCATGTTTGGAACAATGATGAAAATCATATAGATGACGCATACGATGCTGTCTACTAAGCACAACCCAAGGAGGGTTGTTCTCCCATCTCCCTCGGACAAGGACAGTTTACATGCACGCTAATAGGTCCAATATAACGAGATAACAATGACCAATACATGATTCAGACTCTGACAGGTGGTAATTAGCTATCACAATATTATTCTTAATTTGGGACTGGTGTAGTTAATGAATGCTTTGTCCATTTAATTATGCAGAGTAATGGAAATCCCCTTGTAAGGATTCAACAAGTTCTTTGTATGAGCACAATGATGAATGGGTGCGCAGTGAGTAATGTGAAGTTTCCCTCACCATACTACCAGTATGTTTGCTTAAAGTTTAGTCATGATATAGACCAAGACAAACTCATCTATCAAACTTCATCTTGGGTAGTGAGACTGCCAGACAGCATCCATGGCTACTGTTTGTGAAGCTAGAAGTGTTTTAATTTAGGTGTAGAAACATCACTTTTTTTGGTAGAGGTACCGCCTAATGAGTCATGCTAAGAATCATCAATCTTGGACAGACAGTGAGGGTGAAAGTGGTCGTGGGCCTGACAAGAATGTTAACACAGATATTGATTAGAGGTCTAGTTAACATCATATAGTTGTCTTAATAACTCTTTTAATCATGGTTACAGTGATCGGTCCTTGTCAATAAAAATGGAGACAACTATGTTCACTTAGCTTGATTTTATACATCTTGCCAGTTTTCAGCTACAATCTAGTTGTGTTTTTAATGAAATATTAATATAAATGATGAAGAATATCTTATCTGATGCAATGTGTTATGTAATTTCTAAACTCCTAGATATCTTTGACTATGCATATAGTCTTGGGAGTTTTGAAAATCATTTACAAATTAATTGATTTGAAGAGCTGAATCATAACACAAAATACCATAGGAGTTGCAGAAAGGTACTAAAAAAAGAACTCTGGTATAATGATGAAGAGAATAGTGCAATATAGAGATGAATTGTTGGAAGGAGTATGAAAAGGGCAAAGTTAGGACAAAGTTCATTGAAAAAATGTAAGATAAACCAACAGAAAGGGACTATAATAGGAAAGGTGCAGCAACAAAAAAAAAGAAACTTTTATGGACAGAGAAAAGGAAAGACAGAGGCTTATCACGGAGGCATTTTGTTCTTAAAATTTTAAACTTGAGGAAAAAAAGGTTCTGAGATTTATATTTTTATGCAGGCATTTATTCATAAAGCTTCTTGCAAAATCATAAACTCTTCATCTCAGTAAGTGCAGACATTTCTTTTTTCATGATTACAAAGCAATCTAGAAAATGACTGTTTTCATAATGGGAATAATTTGAAAGGGGAAAGGTTGTGATTCTTTATATAGATCCTTTTTTCTTGATTCTCCCAAAACTGGATGCATGAATATTGATCTGGAATGTGCAAGTTTAACAAAGCTTTCATGTTGCCAAGTTTATAGGATGGGAAAGTTGCACATTGTCTAATCGGTTGCTTAGAAAGAAGAATGATAAGTAAGTAAATTATTAGTTTCCAGATTTAAGATATGATGATTATCATCGTCCCCTCTTTTGCCCAATAATTAAGAATAATTAAGTTTTGCTTTATTCTAACATGGATAAACACTGGTTGACATAGTGTGTCTGAGATTCTTTGATAAAAATTCACAGGCATACTCAGGTAGGAATTGAACCCACAACCTGCTGATTGCTAAAAAGGCATCTTACCACTAGTCAACTGAGCAACTACATGACTGTGATGGGAGCAATTATATACATAATAACAGCAAATTTATGAAATCATTTAATTTTAGAAATTAGATTTTTTTCAAGTGAGGAAAATTAAACAAAAAAAGAATTATGAAATAATGGTTGTATATTATCAAAGGAAAATGATGTGATTCCATCAAAGGAATTCATCAAAGAAAATCTTGCAGTCAGGAGGAAGGAAATACCAAAGAAAAAAATAATTGTCGCGAGAATGACGCCGTCAAATATCCTGCCGCTCCACACCTCTTCCTTGTTTGGTAGACGCTGCGTTCATTTACATTTTGCAATTTTCTGTTCCCTTTTTCATCAAAAGCAATCACAGGACCAACAAGAAATTGATCAGAGAGCTAGAGAAAATGAAGTAATCATAGCGCTCCGCAGGCAGTAATTGATTGTTGCTCGATTCGTACCTAGGCTTGTTGAATTTCTTGTCAGAGTTGCACACTGTACTTCCCGAAAAAAAGAACTTATTCTAGTGAAACATCTTCGCTGAAATATCGACTCAGTCACATCATGGATGTCCAGAACATTGATTTATATAGTTTATAAATAAGCAATATATTTCATGGATGAGGCCATATAGCTGGAAATTTGTAGAAATATTTCATTTGTCCATCTAACTTTCTATTTGTATTTGTATTTTAACTTTCAATTTATATTCATATGGCGATACAATGATATTGATACTTTCTCTTGTTCAAATCACTTTTAGTATACAATATTTTTTTCAATTATGACGTGTTTGTTTATTTACAATTCTGCTGATACCAACTTCAATTTCTTTATTTGATAGTTGATTGAGGAAGTTAAATAACGATTTTGAGACTTTTGTTTCCTGGGGTATTTTCTAACTTTCTGTTGGATTGCATTTCAAGCAGAGAGTGTGTTTTCACTTTATGTTTTCTTAGATTGATATTTGATGATGCAGCTTCAGTTCTCTATTGTGATGTGCATGTAATAACATCTGTGCATATGTTTGGTTTATTTTGGCACATTTATGTATTCAAAATATTTTTGTTGATATGTAATTCACTTTGTTTCGGGCTTTAAATTTATGACAGAGACTAAGGTATCTCGTTGTTGATGTTTATTAAACCTTCATGACATTATAAACATATGTTTGGAGTTTTAAATCTGCTTTTGAAGATAGATTTTTTTAGATTTGGAGGTTTGAGATACAGATAAGAATAAAAATATGAAAAATTCTCTTAAAGTGTGCTCGCTCAGATGGTCGATTTCTTGATCACGTGAAAAGCCTGCCCCTGCAAACGTACCTCAGCTCGGCTGTCCCAACTCGGGTTACCCACAATCCACTTGAATGAAGCCGTCAGAGGGCTTGCGAAGTCAACGATACTCCTCGTCTGGGAAACGGTGCCAAGAAGTCTGCCCAAAGTACAGCCAGGTAGTTTGTTCATTGCATGGTCTAAAGCGGAAGAAGGAGAGAAGAGGAAATACAGACAAGATCACATCGTTCTTCTCAATTTCTCTGTATCAGTTCCTTTATTCATTGCTAATAATATCTTTTTCCAAGTAACCCTTCCTTTTCCTTCACTGTCTCATGACCCATATGTTATTGTGGTCTTATCGATTATGGTTCTTTATCACTGAATTTGCCTTCAAAGCTCCATGGCCTTGGTACTTGTGATGCTCTAACATTGAAGCCTTTTGAAATCCCTATGGTATTTGTCTTTTGCTCATGAGTATTGATAAAATTATTTGAGTTTCTTAACCTTGTATTCCTCATTTGGACATCACTTTTTTCAATGGCATTCATAAATCTTGGTTAGCAAAACTATATATAGTCAAATCTGCTTAAGGTGAACTTGTCTGAGTTGAATAACTGAGTAAGTCAATGTGATTATTTGGAACAAATCACATAATACCTATGTTATTTCCCTCTTCTAAGTTAAATTTCTTCTTATTCATACAGACTTATATTGTTTCAAGAGATTCTAATTAGGCAGTATGTTTCTATTTCACCTGTGATTAAAAGAAGTGATTTGTTGTTTACGACCTGGTGCTGAAATGATGGAATAAAAATGAATAGATCTTGAATTCTCAGGTTTGTAAACTTACACCAATGCACTGCAGCGTCCCAAACTGTGATTAAAAATTGAAATAGCCCTTCTAATAAGGATGTTTTCATGTTTTATTTTCATCTAACCATCAGTTTGAACTGAACCCCTTTTGAAGATGGCATCATAACTGTGCCCCTCCGCTAAATGACGCTGCATGAGTTTCCTTCTTAAATTAGCCACATTTTTAAGAGCCCTCTTGATTCTCCCCTGCCAAGTAGTGCATGGCCGCAGGGTCTCCATACAAACGTCACAGCGTAGATCAACTACTCTACGGTTATTTGTCGTGGGCTCTTGACTCTGTGGCTTGCTGTTTTTCAATGATACTTGGAATCTTTAGAATTATGCAGCAACAACTTAGATAATGAGGACGATGACTTGGAAATGGATGTAGAATTTTGGCAAAATGATATTGACCAAAGTTTTCAAAAAATTACATTTTATTGAATAATAGTTAATATTTTGCAAAATCTGTTTAAAAGGAAAACATATGAAAATAGGACTTTTTGTCAGTTACTAAATTTCAGATGATAGCAAATCATAGAACTACTTTTTATTTAACTAAACTGATTTTGATGAAGTATTACACCACCATCTGGATCAATACTGTAATTATGAAAAATTTTGTCTTAAGTTTAGGCTAAATTTGTAACTGAGAATGAAAGAAGCAATGAACTCGAAAATTGAATAGCAATTAGCAATTTGAAAATTGATCGGGTTGAGATGTATAAATGGTTGTCAAATACTCTGTTGATAGATTTGGCTTTTTTTTTTCAAAATGCTTAAAAATAGAACCAAGTGGAAGAGGTTGTAATGAAACCATTACACAGTTAGCATGCATGATCATTAATTAGATTAAATTATTTACAGTATGGTGCTGTCACATTAATTCGCCCATCATATTAATTCGTACATCATATTAATTTCTACAAAATTGATGAAATATGACAAATCTGATATCACCATCGTGAAGAGGGTTGTTTATTTGCCTAAACTGGAAATTTTCTTAGCAAAAGGACCAAAAACAATGAAAATATTGCCAAAAGATCGGCAGATTTGCTTGCATTTGCAGAAAAATACTGGTCTTGCAACACTTATCTGAATCCTTCTGATTTTTGAACAATTATCATCAAATTTGTAAGTTAGCAGTTATTACATTCGATTCCTTGATATTTCGTGGTCAAACTAGTTCAAATTTTTCATCTTAGATGGAAGAAGTTTTACGGTAAATCTTGTGCAAAACAGGCTGTACAAATTAATATGACACAGTTTGTTGACAAATTTCGCCATTTTCCATCGTGGAGCGATACGATCGTTTCGTCAATCAAATTAAAAAAACCGCCATATCTCTGTGATTCTTTTGTGAATTGATTTTATTTTTAGAAATATTTGAAGCCTAAAATATGTAGTTCCATTTCCTGCCAAGATTTTAAAAAATAATTTTGTATTTTAAGAGATATATGTTGCTAAGTACCACGATCTAAAATGCTCTAGAAAAACTATACGAAGTAGTGTGACCCCATCATACTATAATTGATAATGCAATGTATGTATCAAGAATGATCTATATTCATCCCTCTAATCACTTGACTTCGATTTGCACATTTTCCTTCAGAAATGAGACTTTCATAGAGCAAGATTAAGATTGGTGAGCGTACAAGCTATGAAACTGCAGCTTTACATTGAATTACTGGATGTTCAATGCTTAATATCCAAGCTCTAATGCCAGAAAATACACTTCGTGTTTATATCTGATAGATACGAAATTTGGCACAATTTTGAGAAGCAGAAGATGTACAAACCTTCCATAATGTTTGGAATTGCCCTTTCCCTGAAAGACAAACTGTTGTCGCTGCAGAATGGCGATGAGGGAGGGAAAACGTTGAGATCAAGTCATTTAACTCTAAGTGGGCATGATGTTGGTGAAATAGCAGGGTTATTAGTTTTGTCAGCGTTAAACTGTGATTCATGGTTTATCTGCTTTCACCCTCTTGTCTGGCCAGTGTCTCCGAGTCTCTGTCAAGTGTAACAGTGTCGAGTCTCTCTCTTTCTCTTTCGCTCAGATGGTTAGATGACTGTAACTGATGATCCAGATGATGCCCAATGGGAGGATGGTTTTGGATGAAAGTTTGGAACTGTATTTCTTTTTGTGGTCAAGTTGAGAAATAATGATGCTTTCCATCATTAGAATAGATGACCTGAAAATGTTGGACGGATGATGCTGGGAGGGATGGTAGCTATTTGATCACTTATCTTGGAGATGGATAGATAAATCAAAACATTTCATTTTATGTGCTTAAGCTCATAGATCTATGATATATATTTAATTGGTAGTGTTAATAGGGATGGGCTGTTAATACATGCAAGCCTATGGGAGTGATGGTAGCGACCCTGCTTTTAGAAATGTTCTGTGGATTCTAGCTGGTAGTTGTAACTGTTACCAATTGTCTGCGGAAGAGGAATGGGGTTGTCGCTTGTGGGACAATTTGAGTCAAAAGACTCAAACCAATGAGAAGTACATATTAGATCAGCAATTAGAAGGAGAACAGCAAAACACCCAAACCAAATGATTTTTCATTGTTCTGTATTCAGTTATCATCAAATTAATTTAATATATGACACTGCATCTTATATTTTTTTTTATCTAGTTTATGATCACAAAGCATTGTATGAACTTTGAATAAAAAACCCCAAATATTCATATCTATATATATATTCATATATTCATCTATAGAGGAGCTAGATAATCTTTGCTCCCACCACTCCATCATAGTATGTAAATGTTACAATTTTAAGATTAGCATGAGTATGTACCTCATTTTTTCCTTTTCTAAATTACCTTTTAACTACTGAAAATATCACAGCAACTCGGTGACAACCGTGAAGAAACTGACCTGGTTATAGATATCATAGGTTACCAATTGAAGGAAAAGACAAACACTTGAGTGAATGAAGAACCAATCCAATCAGTCACTTGGCTACATATAGTCTGGTCAATGACCTGCTTCATATTTAATGCAGGGAGATGAAATGAGGAGAGTAAAAATTAGGAATTAAAAACAGGGAGAAAGATGGAGAAAGAGATAGACATAGAGAGGGAAAATAAGTGTTAAGTAGAATGGGAGAGATGAAAATAAAGGAGAATAGGAGTGAGGGAGGAATTTAGTGGAAAAGAGAGAAGGAGGGGTGAGAAGGAAGGAGGGAGGTTGAAATCTGCCAGGGGAGGGGGGAAGTAGGGGGTGGCAGAATTTAGAGAAGGAGAGGGATAGAAAGAGAGAGAGAGATGAACGGTTTAAGAAGGCTTTTCAATTATTATTTATTATTTTGTGAGGAGCTCAGTATTGACCTCCTCTGAAAAAAAAGGAAATGAGGAAAACGATGAGGAAGAAGAAAAAGAGATAAAAAAAAATAACATGTAATCCTCGGAGTCATCAAACAAATCATTTATTTGTTCCCTGAGAAGAAGAAGCATTTTGTTGACTGTCTTGACAAAAAACAGTATTCAGCCAAAAATCAATAAAAAGGTTTCCAGGGATTTTGTGCCATCAACGTCATAATCCCTGATGAAATCTTTCACTCCTTTGATCTCGGCGGCAGAATGTAAATGATGAAATTTAGATAGAAACCAGAGTCTATTGCTTTTCTATGTAAAGAAAAGTGATATCAACATTTATTTTCCGTCAAAGATATTTTCACCCTGCAGTCCTCATCCAACTTGTTCATTAAAATCTTGTTAACAAATCCCTCAAAATTTAAATGTGAGAAATGTCTTACCCTGTAAAGCCAGCTATGGCTTGCCTATAAATAATGTGTCAGTGGAATTATTTCAAAATTAAGATCCCTTACTCCAGCCTCTTGTATGTTCATCTATTAAGTTGCAAAGTGGTTAATCGTCAACCATATTGATGTGATATTAAGGGTTAGACGCTAAGCATAGATGAGCTGGAAGAGGCCGCCTGGAGGATGGATCAACTCGTTAAAAAATCACAGAAAGATTGTTGGCAGGAATGAAGGAGGATCAACTATAGCAGAAGTAGGTTTGAATCCCACCCATGGCATTAATTTCCTTCAGCAAGAAATTTATCCACAAAGCTGGACTCTACCCAGGTGTGATTGGGGACCGGTAGGAGACAGCAGCATATTATCTCATATGATGTGAGCAATTATTTGGCTGCCTTGATGCTAGGCTTGAATTGTCATCCAGTGACCGGGTAATAATATCGGAAGCGCTTTGACTAGTCAAAACTGAAAAGGCGCTATATAAATCAGCAAAATTATTATTATTGTTATTATGATGCATAGCAGTGATCTTGATTATGAAAAATGAAGAACATGACATTTCTATTTGCCGTCCTTTGGAAATTTAGCACAATTATAATGCTTAATGCGAAAGCTCTGACTTGTAGACCATTCAACTCATGTTTTTTTGTTTTCTTTTATGTTATGTTTGTTGTTTTTATCTATGTTTTGAGAAGGATCACATTTGCTCTGCCAATCATTATATCAAATAGTGGTTTACAGAGGGTATTGCAACTTGTACTATCCCCTTTTTTATTGTAATGTACAGAAGATACAATATTGAAAAACAAGATTCAGTTCAATTATTATTATATTATAATTGCAGCAATGGAAAACAAACAATACACACAGCAAGTATCTGTAGAATGAAATCAATATTCCGGAAATGTCTATTATACGCTTGAATGAGAGTATAAGGACCTGTACAAGGGCAATTTAAGATTGAGGAGGTCAGCTAAGTGGTCACTCAATGATATATTATCTCTGTTGATGAGTGCATTTCATATTGTTGTATAGAATTAGAAAGATATTAAGATGGAGGTGAGCAAAATTGGAAATACAAATTGGCACACTCCAAAAGCAGTGAGAACACTTGAAACATGCTTGATCCAACCTTTAAAGTGCTGTATCCAACACTTTTCAAGAGTATATTGAACATTTGTAAAGGTTATTGTTCCTCCAAGCATTCAAAAGGTTTGATTTTACATTTGAGATTTTAAAGTGCACTTAGGTAATGTAAATTTTGAATTTTCTTTGTAATCAAATATTATAAGGTAATACAGAAAGGCATAACACTCTTGGAAATGACATATAAATAAATGTGAGAATAAGAAGACACAACAAATACATGTAGCTTCACGAATATGAAGGTATGAAATGTTATGTAAGTTATGAAATGAAGATATTACAAACTAATCATACCATAATTCATATTTTTCATCATCATTAGGATATTTCAAATGTAGAACTTGAAAAAATACTGCCTTGAATCAAAAGTCTGCTTCTTGTGGAAAGGTGGAAATGAAGAATGAAAAGAAAGAAGATATGAAGTAATCAGAACACCCAAAAGATTGTTGAGAATGAGGGAGATAGATGGAAAACCGTAGGAAGTTTGTCTCTCCCTCTCAATTTTAATGAAGCCGACCAGTGGTAGAATTGATGTAATACAAACCACAAACAGTGTTTGTACATGATTGGGTCAAGGCATGAGAGAGATAGAGAAATTGAAACAAAGAGGACTGAACTCCCATCAAAGTAAGAAAAGAAATGGGGGAGTAAGGAGAAGAGTTGAAGAAATAAAAGAAGTACATAGAGTCGACAGATAGCATGTCACATCAGACATACAGGAGACTATAGACAGAGTCAGGGGGACGAATTGGACTCAGTCGCTACCCCCGTTGAGATATCAACCAGCATTCACAACGTCACCGTGGGCTAGAATGCGATATGCCCCCCAAAGAACGTATCCACCCCTATTCATTTTGCCTATGGTGACGCTTAATAATATTGTCTATCTCTCTCTTTCTCTATCTCTCTTTATCTTTCTCCTTTTATATTGTTTAAGATCGTTAGAGTAAGGTTTGGGTACTCTTCATCACTTGTTTGAAGTGGGAGGGTTGCTTTAAAGATATGAGTGATTTAAAATTGAAGTTTCTCATCACAAAATTGCGTTTTGCCATTAGCTCTGTGTCACTGCTGCCAGGATTGCGCATATAATCATTCTAAATAGTTTTTCATACTTCATACAGACACCCATTTCATGAAAACAAGAAAAATGTGGGATTTTTAAAAGTAATCATTATGATATGATAATATTGGTATTGCTTATATAATTTATCACAATGTGCATAAAATGTCTAGTGATACAAGAGATAGATAGAGAGAGGGAGAGAGAGAGAGAGAGAGAGAGAGAGAGAGAGAATAAGGTAAAGGGGAGAAAGAGGAAGAAAATAAAGTCTTTTTGGGTTAGTGATTTGGAAAAAAGGAAAAAGACATGTGAAATAATGGTCAGGAAATGAGAAGCTATGAAAGTTTGATGGCAACGATTCCAATCACTTCACTCGCAACATGCTAAACACTCTCCAACCATAAAATTAAATTATAATTGAACATAAAATGTTCTGGACCATGGACCATCCTATAAAGTCTCTGGTAAGATAACATTTCCTTTCTGTATTGAGAGTTGAGAGACAGAAAGCTCACTGATTTCTCTTTTACAACACACCTTAGCGTCCTTTTTGCTTTATTTGGGCCAAGCTTGCTTCCAATATGTCTGGTCGTAAAGTGATGACTCAGTTCTGACCCTCTGACTTTTTTATGACAACTGGTCATCAACATCAATTTAAAAAGCATCAAGACTTGTCTTAAACTGGAAACGCCCCTATACCAATCCTGGTCCACTCTGTACGAAATGAGAAAATGTGATTGTAAAGCTGAGGGAAGTCCGACACCTAAAATAGATCAGTACATTACTCTGGCTCCATAAATGATTTACAAAGTAAAGCAGAAATCTAGCTTTCACTGTCAAGTGGCATTTACAATGAAGCATATATTTAATGCCCTTATGCTTCTAAAAGGATGTTCATATCCTGAATGAGAGAATGGGTAGAAGTAAGGACTCAGAAAAGGGGATTTTCTGTTGTGTTTCTCACTTGTTCATTGCAAACTTGATATCAAAAGGAATGTTGTAATTCTAAAAAAGTCCACAAATTCTTTGCTCACTCCTTCCCTCTCTCCCTCCGTTCCAATACCTGCCCCATCTTCCACCCCTCACTCTCTCTCTCTCTCTCTCTCTCTCTGTGTCTCTCTCCCTCTCTCTGTCTATCTATCTCTCTCCCTCTTTCTCTCTCTCTCTCTTTCTATCTATCTCTCTCTCTCTTGCTCTCTCTCTCTCTCCTTCTTTCACTATGTCAATATCAATCTAGAAAATACCTTATTTCCAGTGCAAAATGCAAATATTCTATTGTTTTTTTAGAATAGTATGTTCACATCAGCAGCAGATAGCTCTGTAAACGTTTTTGTATGAAATTCAGTAGCCATTCAGTCCTACATGTAAACACTGTCTACTCATTGGTTTCAAAACTCTGCTTTCAGCATTTTGCAACTAATATCAACTAAATTTATTCAGAAAGATTATGCACGGTATTTGTTGTGATTGTTTCTATCTTCATTCTATTATTATCTACTATTTACAAATAGCTATACAGGTACTCTTAATGTAATTAACCTCTCCAGGATATACTTCAGGACATGACATTTTGCTGAACTCTTTTCATTGCAAACATAACTTAACTGAAAGGATGAATCTGCACTTATAGCAAACTTATCCTCCAGGTCTTCCAACAGAGTTTAGAGAACTGATACAATCTCGAAGTGCACGTGGCTTGAGCTCTCTTATTTTCACTCAATCTTGGGAATATCTTTAGCCCGCGAGAATAATCTATGTTTAGGAAGCTAGGATGCCTAACCGCCCCATTGATTTGCCCTGTGAGGACCCTACATCAAAGATTTTCAATTAGATCCTTAATCTTCCCTAATAGTCTGTGCCCTATATATAAACACTATCAACTCCAACCAACTAGTCATGTCCCTTTAGGTGTGAAGTGTTTGTATTGCACTGAATCTGATTACCAAAGCACTTGTGTATTTTAAAACACTGTTAGGAAGAAATAATAAATTGCATTGGACTGACGGAGAATTGATGTTGATTTTGATGATTTGCTGGAACTTTTCTTCAAATCATTTCATGCCATTGAATAGAGGTTGTACTTTTGAAATTAATCGCACGGAATCCCTCAAGTGGTATGGAAAATGGCTTGAAGAGATGTTCTTCTCTTTTCTATCTTACATCTCTTGGAAAAAAGACGATATGGCTTGCACGCGAAGGATTGTCATGTGATCAGTTTCGTGACAGTTTGGAGGACACCTAATCCAGGAGCCGTCTCCAGATCAATAGTCTCACGTGATAGACCCTCGTCATATCTATCAAAGACATATTTATTGTCATATTTGACGATGAACTTGGTATGACCACATTGAACATACACCTGTTGTTTGATGTCAACACACATATCGATAGACCCACACACTCGGAAAGGTGTTGGTAGATTCTCTGATATTTGATGCACCTTAGCGCATGATCGTCTTTGGAAAGAGTGTGCAAGGTATTGTTAGAACTATTTTCAGACACTTGGTATTTGCCTCAATCTATATCTAAATATGAATTATTAGTAGAATATCTTATCGAGTTTATATATACCATTATGTTTGTTTATGGAAAATGCAATAAAAGACCATGAATATATGATTAGCAAATTATCCTTAATTTCAAATGTGAAAAAAAAGCAATGTATAATGAATGTGATATATAGGCCTATGTATGTTTCTTAACACTATAGAAATATTGAAGAGATATCGCAAATATTCTCATGAGGTTTTGGAACTCAAGCTACACAAGACGTTTAATGGACTTTTATTAAATGATACTCCACCAGAATCCTTCATCTCAATGTATTCCCAATTGAAAAGCAAGATTGATGCAAGCATAATTTGGATGTTTAAGCATCGAGAAACCACTTGATATGTCCGGCACATGTCTCACATCCGTCACGGAGAATAAAATCACAATTCATCCCTTCTCCATTTCATCCCTAAAAGCTCTCTTAGAACACAAATATCTGAAGATGGTTAACATAAACATCGATACATTATCCATTTTGAAGCTTTCAAGACCATCTCCATGCTGTCATCTGATGAGGCTGGACGTATGACTCTTTGATGTTCTTAGAAATATGAATAAATTATAGATTGAAGCTTGTATGAAAAATTGACACAGTTTTGAAATGAGTATGGAGTCTTAGACTTGGACCAACCGAGTTATGTTGAATATTATTAAAGTGTTACTCCCACGTTGTTCCAAGTACAAGTTTCACCTTTTGGATTTATTTGGGGTAATATTTACATGTCGTAAATGTCATAGAAATCCTAATTATTCGCAATTATTAGGTGAACTTATAGAAGCTTAAATTGCTCATGATTTGGTTTCTTTATTTAAAAAAAATGATTTATTGTATCAATGAAATACGAGTTCAAGTCGGAAAGTGAGTTTTCCCCCTTGCCATTCCATCATGTCAAATAGATTTTTATGGTATTTTGACATAGTTCATGCGACATGATATCCAAAACTGCTTCAAGTTATAGCAATTACCGATCGAATTTGAGATTGAATTGCGATGTAAATGTTGTTCAGGGTGCCTTGATAATACTTTCATTTCACATCATTTTTAGATTTGTCAAACATCTGTTGAGCTTCTGGCATTTGTACAAACCATACAGAATGATGTCAATCATGATAAAACCAATAGCTCTTAAAGGGACATCTTAATAAACATGTCGAGACAAAATGAATAATTCATCCCCCTTCCCGTATTCCAGTTCTTCCAGTGCATGTGTCGGGATGAACATTCTATTGTGCCACCTGTCCGTTTTCGCCCGCAGTCATAGACCATAGCCCGAAATGTGCCTATAGTTGCAAAAAATTGATTTTTCAACCCAAGTGTATCCGCGGGGCTCCATAGCCTGCGGAAGAAGTGCGTGAGTCTTGTCCGATTTACGAGCTCTGATGGGATGTGATTGATGTGTACGAGATCGATAATAATGCTGCTTTTTTGTTCATGCTCTCGCAGATGTGGAAAAGAATGTGTCTGAATTCTATTTCTGTCTAGAAGATGTGGAAGTTAAAGTATAAATATGGAATTTTGATGTATTTATCCAATGAATTATTTAAGCATTAAAAGTGAGCAAGAACTGAATCAAGCATCATTTTACAGTACACTTTGTGTCAATACAGTCAAGACAGACTGTATATTGTGAGATGTTTATGGAAGAAAAATATTATTCGTTAAAATTGAATTGAATGTACCTTTACATATTTGCTATATGGTGGCGGCGGCACTTGCAATTGGGATTAGTTGCTATTTACATTGTCTTGAAAACCCACAAGCAAATCTCCCAGCTATAAATCTCTAAATCCATTCTGACTACAGATGCACGCGATGGAACCCTCCTTGAATTTCACTTTGAAAATAAATGTTAAAAGCAGTCAGTAGGTTGTGGCAGTTGTTTGGATAACATTTTCCTCCAAGAAATGTGGCATTTTGTGATTTTCGCGGGGGCCTACAAACTTGATGTTGAATCTGGGTTAAAAGCATTTCTGTCGGGACAATGCACAGAAAGGTCAGATATGGCTTGCTAGGTAGATGTAAATACCTAGAGAACCTTCCTTGTCAAATACGGCCATCTATAATTTTGGCCCTGTTACATTTCTCAAGGATTTAAATCGGGTAAGAAGGTTGCGGCATGTTTATGTAGGAATGAGATTATTGAGCTCTAAGAATGTAAGAGTGATTTTGCTCCCTTTTAAGGATTTCCCTTGTTACGTATATGTCTGTTGTAGCCTGTATGTGGATGAGTTGAAAATGTGAGTCAAGAAAGGGCTCTAAAAATTAAGACTGAGAGAGACAGCTTTAAAATAATCTCTATGTAGAATGACTTAAATATCAAGTCAAATACAAAGTGACTTTCCATTTCCAGTTGATGTACATAGATTATCACATTTTGAAACAATTTTTTCCTTTTTTTTATTCATCACTCTTTTCCAGGTGAATGGGGGTCATGTTTAGGCAACGAGTGTGGCCCTGCTGGCCAACAGCGGAGAGTTATATGGTGTGAGCATACGGACGGGACAACTGCCGACCACACAGACTGCGACTCAGAGGAGTCTCCACCTGGAACCAGAGTCTGCTTCAAGGTCTGTCCCCTGCATAGGAATCTCTTCCAATGGCAAGTCAATGACTGGGGACAGTGCACGCAGAACAACAACCTTGAGATCGCAACCACGGGAGATGTCACTTCCTGCGGACCATCGTCGTTTGGTCTCCAGGAGAGGACAGTCTCCTGCATGGAGATCTCCACCTCCTACGTCAACAGGAACGCGGATGGATCCGTGCCGGACTACATCTGCAAGCAGTTCACAGCCAAGCCTGCTATCTTCCAGGAGTGCATCACACCTTGCGCCCAGGACTGCATCGTGACACAGTTCTCACCCTGGAGCCCATGCTCAAAGTCCTGCGGTAACGGCACGCAGTCACGTGCAAGGAGGGTGGTTATACCGCCCTCTAACGGAGGCCAAGGATGCCCACCGCTCAGCGAGACCAAGATATGTGCCACAGAGGTAGAATGCGAGATGGAGGAATTGTTCTCTTTTAGCCCGGTCGTATCGCCATGGGGATCATGCCAGCCATTCACTGCGCCATATCTGACCATGGAAGGCTCAAATATGGGTCTGCAAACCAGGAGCCTCTCATGTCTTAGAAGTGACGGTACAACTGTCAGACCAAGGTAAGTATTGTTGATTCCAAAACTTCAAGATTCTGATAGAAGTTTTTATCTTTCAGTGTGTATCCTCAAGCTGTTTAACATTTTATCTTCTGCTTATGCAGAATCAAAATCAAACACATCAATTATCTTTAGAATTTAGTTCACCAGTCTGAATTTTGTAATACATTTACTAGAATTCTGTTACATGATTTTGATACTCCCTAAAGAACAAGGCTTCTCACCCATCGTTTTGTTTAAAAAATAGTCTCATTGTATATTTAGGAACTCCTTTTCATATTGCATGTGAGTGGGGCAATTAGTCTAGAGATCATCAATTAGGTAATGATATCTCTCCTTGGAAACTTGATACAACAAAATTGCAGACCATGAAATATATATCGCAGTGAAAGTCATTAGGTATTGATGATGATGAGGGCTCCTCTTTCATGCATAATTAATGCCATTCCCACTTTCGAAGGAAAAGAGGAAAGAATTTCACCATCTATCACAGAGTTGGTATGAGTCATATTGTGAAGCCATTAAATCATTGTCATTTGAATGATATTGGGATAACTGTTTTTGGTTGAAGTTGCTTTGTATTACAAGTCGATTTAATAGCTGAAATAATGTTTGTGCTAAACCCATCTTAATCTGTCCAATGAATTAGGTTTCAGAAATGTGGATGTTGTATTCCCAAATATATCCTCTAAATTTACACTTGATTATATGACAGTTACCCATATTGAAACATCAGTTGTCATTCTTTCAAAAAAAAATTCAGGTGACATTGGCAGAAATTTTAGCTTTAGAGTCCTAAGGTTTTGCCAGAATTTCCAAGGTAGTTAGATAATTTAATGTAAGAAAATTTAGAAATAAATTCCCCATTAAGAGGTGAAAGTTTTCTTTCATATATGAATCTACTACTAATCAGTGACATTGCAATTTACTATTTACTCTCAAATTGGGATACCATTCCTGCTATCAAAAGTAGGGTTCAAACTTACAGCCAAAACTTTAAGGTTTTAGAAACTACAACAGTCCTACGGAAGCTTAAACATGCAGCACGAATGAGAGTTGTTCAACTCAAGAAGTCATCTTGTATTGGTTGAAAAGGCTTGAAGGTGACTTTTACAAAATGAGATTTGAACGTGGGAAGGCGAATTATACGGAGAATGGGTCAAGAATGCGAAAAGTCAACTTGTACAAACTTACCTTCATGCTCCATGTAAAAGCTTTTGTGGGACTGTCAGAGTTTCTGAAATTGTAAGGTTTTAGCTATAAGTATGAACCGTACTATAGTGACAAAATGTTGAATTAAATTCTACTTGAGGGTTTATAGTCTTCTGTTTTGTATCATTCTGCTAATCACTGACCATGCAATCCAGTATTTACTCTCAAATTGGTATACCATTCCCACTATCAAAGTAATTGAAAGCATTTTCCCTTTTTATGCGGGGAATTAATGGCCATTTGAATAGACTTTAACCATGCAAAATCGGGAGACAGACTTCCCACGGTGAAGCTATTTAAACAAGCTCTTAAAACAGAATGAAGTGCATGATGCTTATTAAGAGAAGTGCTCTCCTTGGAATTTAAGTTGATGTAGCGACTTCACTTAAAGTGGAAGTGGTTGAACTTTGCAATGGAATTAAGGGCTGGATGAGTGTGATCAGATTCTGTATTGTAATGAAGATGTGTAGATGTTTAGTAAACAGCTGTAAGGTGTCTTGTTTTGGATGATAGTCTTTTACAGAGGCTTTTCTGGTGTTTTAGGTGATCTGTGTAGTGAAAATGTGAGCCTTTAGTAATTTGATAGTATTCATGCAACAAAGATCAATCAACAATGCAAAATTTATGTTAATTGAATGAAATGTGAATAACAAGACAAATTCATATTTGAATACAGACAAAATCAGAACACCCAAAACAATGTGAACCAAGACGATATTTAAGCACATCAATGCTATTGTGATAGAATGTTTTTTTTTAATTGAAAAACATAACAATTTGATGGTGGAACAGGCATTTTGAGGGTTGCATAGTGTTTCCATATAAGAAGATGTGCAAACAACAATGTCTTTCAAATTTGTCCAGTACAGAACATTTTCAACTATTCAGCAACGCTCTCAGAAAGTTTTGCTAACCTCAATAAAAGCTGCATAATATATCCCTGCCCTCATGAAGGCTCATTTATTCCTATACAAAGTATTTACATTGGAGCAACATAAAACAAAACTGTTGTGTAATATTTTTTTTTTTTGCCGAGTTGAGCATAAACACAGCTCCTCAGAAGGCCCTCTTACTTTCATCTTTATTTCTACTGTTTTGATTTCTGCAAAGTTATTTCTTTACGTAGGTTCCCTGTGAAAAAAAGTGCTGTGATCACTGGCTGGGCAACCCTACTGAAATAAAATGAATAAATACATAAATAAATAAATTCCTACAATGATCTCTTCTTTTATTAGATCTTGTTACCGGGATGGAACATCCAAGCAGCCGCTTGAGAACCAAGTTTGCGTGGTACCGGTGGACTGCCACGTGTCCGGCTGGTCCGAGTGGTCACCCTGCTCGGACCCCTGCTCGTCAAACCTCGTCTCTCACTCGGTCAGGAAGAGGACCGTTCTTGGGTTACCGAAGGGAGATGGAGAGCGATGTCCGGAGCTTGTTCAGAAGAGGTCCTGTGCTTATGATGCTGATCCTTGTCCAAGGTAGGTTATTGATAGTCTGCAAGCACAGACCCAAGTGAAGGAAGTATTTTAGGGCTCCATATTAATAAGAGTAGTTGTGTATTGAGGTGAAGCCTACACAACAAAGGACAACTTGTTAGCTTGTAGAGGAGGCAAAGGGGAGTAAGTGGCATAAGAATACTTTGGTGACACAAAGCTTTCTTGGAAGCATGATTTTTTTCCCAGAAAAATAGCTTACCACCCCAAAGCTTTGCTTTACAATACTGTTCTGGTACTACTACCTGTATTTTTTCCATTCGCTCTTTTAATCCTTCCACAGGACTCCTTTATTGAACATAAA
This sequence comes from Temnopleurus reevesii, assembly GCA_036244855.1. Lineage (NCBI taxonomy): Eukaryota > Metazoa > Echinodermata > Echinoidea > Temnopleuroida > Temnopleuridae > Temnopleurus > Temnopleurus reevesii. Next base: position 19,120 of record BQKZ01000210.1, on the reverse strand, counting down.
ATAGATATTTCATGTACACATTTTAATCAACATTACAGAACAAAAGGTTTCCCCCCCGAAAAAAACAAGTCCAGATCAAACTCCTCTTGACATTAGTGCAGCACTAAATAAACTGCCTTGCTTGGGTCTAGTTCATTTTGTTTCTTTTAATGCATTTTTGTATTATAGTGTATTTCATTCCAAGGTAATTTTGGTCTCATGTGGTCAGATTATGATTTTACCTCTACTGTGGATCGATGTTTTCATCAGATTACAGAAACTGGTGACAAATAATTTTTTGATGTGATTTAAATCAGATATGATAATCATACAAGAGAATGGATGGTGGCAAGTCTGAATGAAGAGACTACACAACGTTTGAAAGCATGAGCACAATGGGGAGCTAGAGAGTGACATTGATAATTGGACTAATCTTGTGCGATGGCCATGGAGCCAATTACTTTCAACCGGATTGCATCCCAGCACAACATAAAAGCATGAATCAGCCCGCGCCGAATTACCGTCCAATAATGAAATCGCTTTCATGTTCGGCAGCTGATGCGAGATATTAAAGTAAACATATTAGCCAGGAGAACAATGCCTTTAATTGCTCACGTTCAATATGAAAACAATACCAGGGACCTATACGCAAGCCCACACTGCATGGTGTCTGATATTCAATGATGGGAGTCTGTAGGTTCATTATTCTTTTTTCCGCCTGGAGCAGTATTTGATTAATATGAATTAGTGTTGGCTTATGCATCCGTGCATATGCATGCTGGTTTGCCATGTGATATGGGCTCTCTGTAAGGGGTCTGCAGAGACAATTAGACCTATTTTCTGGTTAATTGGGTTGAAGTTCTGCTTATATTTATCTTTCCATATGTGCAGCTAATATCGTAATTGAATTGTGCACTGTAAATTTGATGGCCTGTCAAAAACTTATGGAAATATCTTTTAATATTTCTATTTAGCTGTGATTGTTTTAATTTCACATCTACCCTAGACTAGACGAGGCTGTTCTAAAGTATGAGCTTAATCCCTGACTGAAATTATAAACGACTTTAAGAATTGAAAAAAAGTAATGTTGAGGACAAAGCACCTGTTTTTCTTGTCATGCTTTGACAGTAATATGAAGTTGGAAAGAAAGATCACAAAAATTAATGGTAATTTCCTGTTCAAGTAGGTTTACATCTTGAAGGGGGATAAAAGGGAGAACCAATTTCACATGAAATAACATGAGAGCAAGATGATCCTAGACTCAGTGCTAATGTGGTGCATCAAATGCTACTCACTTACGTCTTGACCCACATTAACTCCAGCTTAGTTTCAGACATTGAATTAGTTTAACCCCTCATCCTCCAGACAAAGCAGAACACAAGCTCCTTGACCCAATATCTCTATTTAAATTACAAACTTGAATTCATGAGCTCCTCCTCGCCTCGAGACAATGTTGTATTGGAAGTGAAAATCAAATCAAGACATGACTGGAATCAATTTGGTGTGGGTGGTATTGATGGACTGCTTACCAATGTTGATAACTTGGAGGGATCGGTTTTCATTCTGTCATCTATATGGAAATGAATTCATTTGTACTTCACTTTGGTTCATCTTTAAAAATGGGAGGAAACTGAAACCACTTCCATCCAAATAATTGGGTCATCTTTATATTTCTATGAAAATATGATGTCAATCAACTTTCGAATCGTGAAAGGTAGTGGGAAGGAACTGGGACAGATAACTCTTAAATTTTAGGGACAAATATTAATCACTGTCAGGGTGGGCTGTACTTCAAGTATATAGCTTTTTATATTCAGTATTTTAGCATGTCAATACACATTCTGGAGTTCTGTTCTATAAAGTATCCTTGTCATAAGGATTTTTTAAATCAAATCTTTTGAGAAGCTAACATCTTAAAGTAGCCATTAATCAATTGTTTTACAAGATCATCTCAACAATCTCATCAGTCGACAGTTTGTTAAGTTGTATTTCAAGAATGAATTTTAAGAGAAAAATGTCAGAAAGTTTATCTCATCAATGATCTCTTATGAAGATAGAGCAAATATTTTTAAGGAGTCTTACACCGAAACAGCAACATCAAGAAGCATATAAAGGATGTAGTCTCCTTCAAATATTTCATCTGAAATGTCTTAAGAAATGTGTGAAGTGATTTTCTGCTAGCTATAGTCCAAGGGAGCTACTGATGATGCCCTCGGTTGGTCACCTGAGCTCTCCCTCTCGCCCCCTGCATGACTGACCATGGCAAAAATTAATCACCGGACATCATTTACTGGACCAGTAGCATCATACGGGGCAACCCCCTGTGAGAGAATGGGCTGGATGCACTTCATGAGCAGTGTTGCATTAA
>BQKZ01000209.1:186615-197024 GCA_036244855.1 Temnopleurus reevesii | reverse complement strand
AATCGCTAAGGCAAAAAATGCCCTAGAATTAGTTTTTTGAAAAATTGTTACCATCGGTCGGAAAGGTTTTTTAAAAACAGTTTTCATGCAGAAAATAAGATGAAGTAAAAAGCCTGTATTTCTCATGTTTTTTTGTTGTTGTTTTACTGTGATTATTTCATTCGAATGAAAGGCCAAGAGAGAGATATTCGGGTCGTGCCATTTTCAGAGGGTCGGTCGGCCTTCGGCATCCAAACATTTTTTTTTGCCCTACGTACGGACGCCTACAAGTACCAACCATACCGATGGCAAATTGTTGAATTTCCGAAAGTCGACTTGTTTTGGGAGGCAATCTTGACAAGATGACACGATCTCGGACTATTTTCTGACGCTTATTAACATGCTTAAAAGAAGAGTCTACCCAACAAATATTTTCTAACAGAAGCAGAACAAATTGGTGAGTAAAACAAAAAAGTTTGAAGAAAATCGGACAAATAATAAAAAGGAGATGTTGCCAATTTGATGATATCATGGGTACACAACTAACCAGTGAGAGTTTTCATTATAAATATGGTGCAAAATTTCTCATTTTTACAGAAAGTTGCAAAGTTTGTATAGTTGATCTACATATCTATCATAAAGATATCTATACGGTTAAAGTTTTGAAGAAACCATTTTTGGGGGAAAAAATAACATTTTATGACATTGATATGAATGTAATAAATGGTCAGTTGTGCACCTATGACGTAATCAGTTACCAATTTGTCTACATATATAAACATTCATGAATTTAGTTGTCCAATTTTTCTCAAACTTTTTGTTCTGTACATCTAATTGTTCTGCTCCTGTTGAAGAAATATCATAGGCCTACTGGGTAGACTCTCCTTTTAAGGCTTTACTTGTTTTTGTTTTGTTTTCTAAGTTGAGGTATGGGTCGCGACATTCTGTGAACGTCCCCCTTCCTCATCGAGGGTAGTCATGTTAGTGGTGTGGGTGAAGATTGTGTCTTGTCTTATCAAGTCATCTTTGCTAGAAATTGCTTACGTACGGATGCTTGTAAGTGCCAACCATGCATGAAGATGACGAATTAAAAGGATTAATTGGAAGTTGTCCGACACAACGACATAGATTCCTTCAGAGTTGCCGATCGCACGATCCCCATCATCGGAAAGGATTGTGCTGTCCTTGAAAATTTGAAATTCATAAATTTTTAACGGATTGCCCGATTTGTTCAATTGTTCAGTTTCTTCATCTGATTTTGCTTCATTCAATAAAAGCTTGGCGGTTTCAGGGTAGGTTGTTTGTTTGGCGAGTTGTTTGATCAGGGAACAAGGAAAGTCGACTTGTTTTGGGCACGATGACGCGATGACAAGATCCCGAATCCCGGCAAGTTGTATTCCTCCTCTTCTCGTCTGTACGCACATACTTAATTATCACATCTCTACGAGGTCTAGCATCTTTTCGTCTTGTTTTATCATCCTTCAAAATTCAACTTTCAAATATCTAGTATTCTATCTTCGCCCTTTTTCCTCTTTTTTAATTTCTCAATCGTTTTAGCTCTTTTGTTTTAAATCTTATATAATTGTTCACTGTTTTCATGCCTTCTCGTCACGTCTTTTTGCCTTCCTTGACCTTATTCACGTTTATGATTCTCGGGTCACTTTTGAAGCCTCTGTAAAGAGAAATCTGTCTCCAGCCTTGTCTTAACGAAGCCTGCATCGGCCCATCGTCTTTTTGTAATGAAAACGCTCCTCGATCGCACAGTATAAGCTGGTCAGACGGTGGAACGACATTTGGCTTGCTCTCAAGGATCGTAGGCCGAACGTCAGTCCACTGTATGTCATGCGTCTTTGTGCGTCCGGGGAGCGTTTTTAATTCTTGAAAACGCTGGAACGACGCAGGATAAAATGCAAAAGTGTGAGTCGGCCTATACACCCTAAAAGGAAAAACAATTCGTCTTGTTATTCTCCCGTCCATACAATGTCGACACTCCAAGTTTCAATACCGTAACTTGTGTCATTTTGTCTTGTTCTAAACAATCCCTCTTCTTGTCATTTGAACAACGCATCTCGTTGGCACTTACAAGCTTCAACGCCCCTGCCCCCAGACCTGTCTGAACAACGTAATAAGAAACACACCCTTAACTACAAGGAAAAACAATGTATGCATCATGCAGAATAATAGTGTCTCGATGTCAAGTTCAATTTGGGAAAAGAGGCGTTGTAAAATGTGACACTATGACAATGTCAACGTCAAGGGAAACTATTTGGCTAGTTCTTACTTTTCACCCAGACAAGAGGGGTGTTTCATCAAGATTTGTCGCAGATACAATTAGTCAGCGCTGACAAATTCCTTGATTGTAATTGGATGAAAAGCAACATCACTGACAGTTGATAAGGGAACTGTCGGAAAATGAGTCCTTGTCGCTGCGACAAATCTTGATGAAACACCCCCAGGTTGTGTTTCATAAAGCTGTTCGAAGATCTATGTTTGACTCTACGAATCACTATGACCCTTTCTCAAGTGCGATTCAGCGCAATGAATTAGCGAACAGCTTCATAGGGGTATAGGTAGTCCAGTTGAGGACTCTGTGTTCTCATAGTGTCTCACTGTCAAGTTCGATTTGGAGAAAGAGGCGTTGTAAAATGTGACACTATCCAAATGTCAACGTCAAGGAAAAACTATTTGGCCAGTCTTTACTTTTCACCCAAACCGGGTGATATGAAAATCTCATCAGAATATCAAATACTGGTTTATGCTTTAATAGCGTTTATTACCAAACGTTCTCGAATACGTTTCCGAACGTTGGCATTCGTATTGTTTCGCGTTTCGTTTGCGTTGTTTCATCGAGTATTCATCTGACAATCTATGACTGGAGAAAGAAAACCCTGCGAGAGTTGATCATGCGTGGATGACAGCGTTTAATATTTTGATTACTGTCCTTATGTGTAGAAATTCGGAGAGGATACGCTTAGCTAACACACATACGTTTCATCAATGAGCGCAATGCGAAGGAATTAAGTGTTAGCCTATTGTGTACCATGTGAAATACTGCGCATGTAAAGACATATACGGGATTGTTCTTATTTAGGCTTCTTTTTATCACGGTGTTAGTCACTACCAGTTATTAACATTAAGGTAACCAAAAAAGTTCATGACCAGTCTATAAACCACCACATTATCATTCGGCATGATGACACATGTCAAAAATTGATTCCAAGATGACCTTCTAGCCTTCTGCCAATAACAATGCTTATACATCCATGATAAGTTCAATGTTAATTGGCCTAATGACCATTGATTAACAAGTCATAGATGTCAAATAGTGGATCTGTAATTGCGTTATCAGTAAATCCTACACGTAATTACTAATATGTGTTTATGACTAGTCCCAACTGTGTCTTTTTGTGTTGGTAAATTATAATTGTCAAGTTTGGGAGGATTTTAATCTTTGATTTATTGCCCGGTATTTGTCAACAGGGTGAGTGTCACCGAGGGTGTGGCTATTACAATATAAACATGTGTGGCAACGTTTCACTGCAATGAAAAAGCACGTTTTAGTTTAAGATATGTTATTTAGAACTAACATGTCGAGAACTGTGTATCAAACAAGAATATTGATATAAAAATGTATAATCACTGAAAATTGTGTTTTCTATAGACAGTGATGAATCCATTCGAATAACTCCAACCCCCTAAAAAGAGTAATCTTTCCTGTACATTTCAAATGTAGTTCAAAGTTTGGTGACAAACTAAAACGTTGAATCGTCTAAGTGTTCTTCTTTTGTCTTGATTTATGTTTGTATTTGTTTGTTTGTTTGTTTGTCTGTTTGTATGTTTAGGTGAACCATTCTTTGAAGAGCAGACCACGAGTCAATTCACGCAAATTTGATACAACTTATGATATAGAAGTATATTCCACACGCCCATGAATTATACCAATTTGTTTTTAAAAGTGCGTACAATACAATTTACAAAGAAAACTATTATAGTCCATGATAAAGCGAAACTTGGCTCTATTAATCCTGCAAAAGACTGAATAGCTATTGTTACTCTATGTGCACCAACATATAGTGATCATACCTATACCTAGAAACTGGACTCGAAATTGTTATTGTTGTTGCTTTCACAAGTAAACTATGCCAATATTTACATCCTGAATATTTGGTTTGTATAAGTCATGCAATTTATAATTTTGTTATGTGGTTAAAAAGTATTTATTATTATTATTATCCCTTGATAGTTGATTAAAATGATATCAGATTGGCACGGGAGGTGTAGAAAATGGATGAAAAACTGTCGTTATCACTATGAACCAAAGGACAAATATGTTGGACAAAATATACAATCCATTCCAACTTTTAAAATGGTCATAGCGATTAAGCAAAGAACCCCCATCCGATTATGCTGCAAATGTAAAATATGTATCACACGTTTTTACAGACTAGCAGTGAAGTTGGTTTCCTTTGTCTCCTTGGTTCCATGTGAAATCTTAAATGGGAACTTATTAATTTTGTCCAATGTCATCGTTCTTCAACTTCATGCAGTGCATGCAAATACTAGACGCGTGGGCTGAACGGACTTTTCTAGAAAGAGGAAATCACTTTGACGAACAGGTTAACACAGTCCGTCTCTGCTCTGTCAAATCCAAGACCATATTTTGCTCATCTATACCTCTCTAATAAAGACTAATGTCATTTCTAATTTCCTGTTTATAATGTCACATATGCATAATAATGTTATCATTGATATTGCATCACATATCACTAATTTTCTGCCGCGTTTCGTCATTATTTATCGTGCATATGTATACGATATACAAAATCTAATTCATTATGTGTGGGGGGTGTGGATGTAGGTGTGGGTGGGTGTGGGTGTATATATGTGTGTGTGTATGTGTGTTATTATCCTTTCTATATATGTCAGATGAATAAGTGAAGTGGAAGTGGGAGATGAAATAGTGGTCGTAAAGGTAGATGTAAGATTATGTGAAAATTAAATATTCGGTCATTTCGTCATCATTCTACTTCTTCTAATTCTATTTCTACGTCTTGATTTTTACTTCCACTCCCATTCTTTTGTGACATTTGTTTTGTTGTTGATGTTTTTTTAGCTTCAACTCTTACTTTTCTACTACGTCTAACTTTTCTGCTCATTAGAATTCGAACTCCTTGGGGTTTTTTTCTCATTGACTCAAATGTAATATTAGAAAGAAAAGGTTTTAGTACATCTACTTCTGATAGCATACTATACCCGCTTTTTCTACTTCCACTAACAAGAATTTTATTTCTTACACTCGTAATATCCTTGTGCAACTTTTGACGTATTGTAAAGGGGTTTCCTCAATGACTAATCGCTCATTCTCTCGGGTATATGTGGGTGTAATATTGACTGCGACAAATGGCACATGTACACGTCCTATTGATGGGCAATAACTCGTGAAGTGTGGGCGGTGAACCTGGTGAAAACAGGTTGATGTAGTCTGTCCCAAGTTTCTTAACCATTACTTAAATATCAAGCCTCATCAAAGGCAATATATTAAGAGGATGACGTCATATTACATAATCAATACGTCACATTTTGATCTCAGATTTGCTAGTATTGCGATATCATGATTTAAGTCTTTTCCAAAATATTCTTTGTCTTCGATATTAATAGTGGGTTTTCGATATTGGTAGACGATGGATTGAGGGCGGGAGAAACGAGTGCGCATCTTATCTACGCAGTGAATGAGAAGTGCGCAACTATGATGTACTCGTCAGTAGTGGAAGATGAACCTGATGAAAACAGGTTGATGTGGTCTGTCCCAAGTTTCTTAACCATTACTTCAATATCAAGCCGCATCAAAGGCAATAGATGAAGAAGGTGACGTCATATCATATAATTAATACGTCACATTTGTATCGCAGATTAGCTAGTCATGCGATAACATGATTTAAGTCTTTTCCAAAATATTTTTTGTCTTTTCTATTAACATTTTTCTATCCCCCCCTCCCAATAGCTTACAATAATTTCACACAAATTGATCAAACAAGTTCAAAGAATTAATGGTAAATTAGAAAGTTTTAGTAGTAGAATTAGTAGTTGTGTTGATAGTAGTAGTTTAAGATCACAGATGGGGAGGTGCAAGGTATATATACTGAAGCGGGGTTACACTGAAAGTTCTGCAGGCAGTCAAAGGGTGCCTCATCTTCTTAGCTGAGCTGGCAATGACAATAGTGAGTGACATGGTAAATAGAATGGTTGTGTGATGACACGAGATGATGATGAGAAGTAATTTATGAATGACATCATCACTATCATTATCATTATCATTATCAACATTAGCCCTATCGCATTCAAATGGCGCATTGTCATGTGCACATAGTTGGTAATATTGTTTGTTAAGCGTGGGCGATGGACCCGATGAAAGCAGGTTGATGTCGTCTGTCCATAGTTGCTTAACCATTACTTAAATATCAAGCCTCATCCACGGCAATAGATTGAGAAGATGACGTCATATCACATCAGACATACGTCATGATTATTTCTTATTATATATTAGACACAATTGTCATGCAATATCATTAATTTAGCCTTTTCTGAAATTCTCTTTGTCTGTTTTGGTATCATTTTCTGTCAAATAAGCAGTCGACAAAACAGCTTGCAATAATTTAGACAAATTGGTCAAACAAGTTCAAAGATTCAATGGTATTTTAGAAAGTTTAGAAAGTAGAATTGGTAGTTGTTTTAATACCAGTAGTAATAATATCAGTTTAAGATCGCGGATTAGGAGGTATAAGGCAAACATGCTAAAGTTGGGTTACACTGATAGCTCTGCAGAGTGATGGTGTGGGCGGGGAAGCCAGACAATGCCTCATCTTCTAAGCTGCAATGCAATGCTACAACCTTTTCCCCGACATGACCGAGAGCGACCTGGCACTGGTGAATGACGTGGCTCTTGTATCTGCTAGACATTGGAAATAGTTTTGTGATAACACGAGATGATGATGAGTAGTAGTAGTAGTTTTATTGACAATATCATCATCACTATCGTCATCATTGTCTTCCTCATTGCCACCGTCATCGCCATCGCCATCGCCATCAAATGGCATGTGTACACGGTTGGCAATGTCCTCGTGAAGTGTGGGCGATGAATGTGATGAAAACTGGATGGCGTCGTATATGTCCCAAGTTGCTTAACCATTGCTTCACTATCAACCACAGAATAATTAAAAGGCTATATAGTTAACAAAATGACGTCATATGACATCAAAATACGTCATAAGTATTTCTTATATCAGATAAACTCTCAATTGTTATTTTAGTATTTTCCCAAATTGCCTATGTCTCGGATTATAATTCTGTAATGCTTTTAAAGGTACTTGCACGAGTTGTTGCCATAAGCTTTTAAGTTCATCCAAAAAGGTTGATTTTCATGTACGAAAATTGCACAAATGGATAAAACGAAATCAAAGATTTTAAAAATAAATATAACGTTTTAATCATTCCCGTATTTGCAATGTACTGGAGACGCCGTGGTGTAGTGGTCGTGACTCTCGCCTTTCAACTAGAGGGTCGCAGGTTCGAATCCTACCCATGGCGTCAATTTCATTTAGCAAGAAATTCATCTACATTGTGCTGCACTCAACCCAGGTTAGTTCAAAAGGTACCTGGCAGAATATCTATTCTTTGAAATGCCAAGTGCGCCGTGAATGGCTGCCGGGCTAAAGCCAGGGTAATAATAATGTAAAGCTCCTTGGGCACTCAGAAGAGTGGATACGTGCACTATATAAATTGAATCTATTATATATTATTATTATTATTATTAATAATATTATTGATACTATTATTATTATTACATCACAGTTATTACAGCTCAGCTGTCTAAATATTTTGTTTTTGGGCCTTTAATGAAAGAAAAACACAACTTTTTCAAGTTGGCGTAAAATTTACTTCAAACATGTTATCATGAAACTTCCCTCACAAAAAAAAAACTTTTTTTTTTTTATAGTTTTGACATTATATTGTTTACTCTGTTTGCGGGATCCGTTCGTTATATACGCATACGTACGTACTGATGACTTGTATAAAACACTTGAATTTGACACACTTCAGGATCATTGGTCTAAACAGACATTGGTAACCATTTTTAATTTACTACACAATTCTGGTCCATCTAAATTATCTTCTCTTATTGGGTGACTTCAAGTACGGTGTTGAGCGCTGGTGTTGGTGTTGCAGCAACACCAACACCAGCTGCAACACCAAACCTGAAGTCTGTCGGTGTTGGGATTGACCTCGCAAGATTCTGACGTATTTCCGGTAGTTCGTGTTGATTGCTGGTGTTGAATGTCGTCCGCTGAACCGAGGATCGCGGACGGTGTTGCCGATTCACGTGCAATTTTCCCATCTCTCAACACCAATCCCTAGGGATCGGGAAAATTGCGACTTCAAGTTCGGTGTTGGTGTTGGTGTTGAAATCATGCATTTGTTTTCCACTCACAGAACAGTAGCAATTTTGCTCCGAAAACTCGTGACATGTCGGTGGTTAATTTAACTTTACAGTGAAATTTGCAAATAAAAACTAAAACCAAATACTTAATTTTGGAAGGCAATATTTTTTCTTCTGGATTTTGAAAAGGATTACACGATTTGTATGATTTAGAGTTGAATAATTTGAGAATTTCGGACCGAAAACTGTTTTATCGTCGAGCTTTTCACGGGGCTTTGTGCGACGAGCGCCTGGCGAGCGCGAGTGACGTCACTCGGTATCGTGGCTGGTGTTGAGCGATCGATACGGCGATCGTATCGCTTCTGTGAACCGACCAGCGGTGTTGGAGCTCGGTTCACGGGCCGATCTGCTCCCTCAACACCAACACCAACACCAACACCGCACACCGTACTTGAAGAGTGCAATCAAAACATTTACTCCGCTCTTCGAACTCACAAATAGCCATTCCAAAACCACGCACCAACTTTCTTCTACTCAGCCCATTATACCAAGCTTCGAAACTTTTTTAATGCACTACCAATAAACTTGAGATTAATAAACAAAATAAAGGTTTTTACCAGTGAAATAATCAAAATGTCAAATATTGCCTTAGAACTATCAAAAACAGCATACTGAAAATTTCTTGTATCATCCCCTCATTTTAAATGTTTGTCTAATTTTTATGTTTTAACTCACAATCTCCTTCGCCTTTTAAGTTTAATTTAATGGTAAGTTAATTTCTTTTAGTTCAATTTAATGTCTATCTTCTATTTGTATATATGTTTTCTGTCTGTATTTTTATGTGTGAATTTCTACTTTGTTTGATTTTATTTTGCTTATGTTTATTTCGTTTTTCACTCTGTAGTTGTTTTCTATCACGGCCTCGCTGAAAAACAGCTTGTAGCTGATTGCGGGCACAATTTTGTAATATTTTGTTTTTACCGTGAATAAATAAAGTCAACCAACCAACCAGAGAAAAAATAGGATAGCTGTGATTTACTTTACAAGCGTCGTCTTGATAGTTTTCCCTCATACTTGGGAGTCGAAATGACATACATATGGGGTATCTATTTTCATTTATAATGTATGAGTATTTGTACAGAATCTAAATCGAATACTATCATAATTAAGAGTCAGCGATATATTTCTCCTACGATTTGGAGATGATTCCAACAGCTGTCACATCATGAAACAACAATTGATTGACAAGAATTAGCTTATCACATAGCACACTCAAGTCATCCATAATAATCGCATTAAGTATTGAAATCATAATCAATCATGTTGATGATACATAAAGTATTAGTTCGTATGTACTGTACGAATGCATAATGTTCCCAATTGAAATGCCTGATTAAACGCCTCATAGCTCCTTTATTGTCCGGTTAGTAATCATGTGCGCACCGTGGGGGGGGGGGGCGCTTTGGGGGCCCTAGCCCCCGGGTCAGAGCTAGGGGGCGTCAAAATTTGATGGCCAAAGTGCTTATAAGGGGGCGCCAAAACGTTAGAAGGGGGCGCCAAATTGCTGATAGGGGGCGCCAAATTTTCGGCCATACAAGCACTGTGTTATCATTATTATTAGTATATTATGCAATCTGATTTGAATGCCCCCATCCCCTTATATAAAAAAAAAAAATTATGCGAATTAACCCCCTCCATCCACCCCTCCCTTTCCTTTGAATATGTTTAACATGTTGGATTGTTAGAGATGAAAACTGAAGTACAGCTGAAAACGGGTTTCCCCTGTTATTTTCTTTTCTGTATAATCTGAATTTTGCATCGCAAAAATCAAGTCACAAGGTCTAGATCGTATTTCTTTTTATTACGCACACTGCCAACCACTCGCCCACACACTTAATTTCGTGTAACGTTATACCAGTAGCCTTCTAGAATGCGGTTTTCCGCAAAAGCACTTGAACATGATGGAACATATTAAGTTGGCAAATGTCACGACGGT
>BQKZ01000209.1:173464-184550 GCA_036244855.1 Temnopleurus reevesii | reverse complement strand
CCACGTCACAGGTACAAACTAATCAAATTCAACTAATCATGTTTCATCAATACAAGGAGATAATTACAGATCTACTAGGATATTTCGATGGTCTCACAAACAAAGCTCTTCAGCTCATCTAATTATTCTGCGAGGGCACACTGGGGTACCACAGGTGCGTCGATATGGTGGACGCCTAAAGTTTTGATCATCACAAAACCGCGCCTTGTTACTAACCTTGTCGTCTGCGTCGAAAATCTCCTGCAGTTGGAGTGGCCACGCATGGAGCGTGGGGGTTGGCTCGGTCACCCAGGTCAGAGTTGGGCATCAAATTTGGTGTAGTTAAGGGCGCAATAATAGCTGAGAGGGCCTAGGAGTTTAAGGTGATTCCTTTTTATTTTGTGCTTGCCAGCTCCTCGAGGGGGAGGGGGACAAATTAATCATGATTTTAACGGCGTTACAAAATAACATCTCCAAAAGAAAGAGAAACAAGTATTTAAAAACATAATAAACTAGGTGGAAATGTAATGTTCAAATTTACATTCTGGTTGTCAGTACACAATGTGCCTCAAAATTGTGCAAATATCCTTTTGCGGCGTTCAGATTCAGATTCAGATTCAGATATTTTTTATTTTTCACTCAAATTATAACAATTACAATTCAACAAAAACTTGCATGGATATAAAAGAAAAATAGAAAAGTAAGACAAAATAACAAATATTAAATATTATGACATATGGTACAAATATATAAACACGTTGCATTTGAAATTTGTTGAGGAAAAAACAGAGGCATCCAAAGAAAAGCTTAGCTTGTTTGGGTATGGATACCTCAAAATAACATTAAACTTAAATATATTCTTATTTCTTTCATTTTATATAGTACAAAAATAAAATATCATGTTTATCTCATGTATGTCATGTTCAAATAGTTACCTAAAAAGTTTCCAATTTTAACCTTTTAAAAGAGTATTGTGATATTTTTGTAGTAACACCATGCATAATATCCCATATAAAACGTTTTTATAATAACAACCTATCAAAATGATGATCTATGACGGCTGTGTTGGCTAATAGTTTCCCTGATTTTCTGGAATCTAAGGATGTGCTGTATAGTTACTCATCCCCGCAGTAATTATTGGCATTGAACCAAACGTATTTGGTTCTATACCGCACTCTAATGAACGTTTGGCTCCCAAAAGTCTCGTGACATTTGTAACATAATGATACAGCACCTCTCATGTTTCGTCAAAAGGTATTTAGAAGGTTGTTTTGTTTATTATTTGACACGAGATCCTATTCTTTTGAATCTTTGTCATGTTTTGAAACAGTAGCTGGTGATTAATAATGAAGCGCGGTATGTTATCAACAGTTGTCAGTTCATAACATTAACCGTCAACTTTTGAATTTAGTCACTATTCCTTTCAAATGATATAGCCTACCTATTATAATTATACACATAACAATAAACAATCAGAAGAGATTGTTTAGATATTGGATTGTTAAAAGATATTTTTCAACCCAGAGTTAATCAACTATTGTGAATAAAGTAATAATGATGATGGGGATTCGGGTTTGTTCCAAAATTCGATCTACCTGAACATAATATTCTGCAGTCTCAGAAAAGCTTGACAAATTTTTACCCACACTAGGCAACATTCTGTCAACACAACTTAGAATTTTAACCAATATATGAAGAAAAAAAATCTGGCGATTAGTTTACCAACAGTTACCAACATGAGCAAAATTCTATCACAGGTTGGGCAAATAGTTGACCAGTAGTTATGTCGACAGTACGTTGCCCAGTGCTGGGGAAACCTTTTGCCCAAATGTTCAAACAGTGTAAGGATTTTGAAAATTTCATGAAAATTGGGGGAAAGGGATACGTACAGGTACATATTATATTTTCCCCCAAAAAATCATAGAACACAACAAAAAATCTTTACAAGGATATTACAGTCGTGGGACCGTTGTAACTTTTGTTATGACTGGTATATACATGAAATAATATTTTTATACAAGAAGTTAATTGTCAGAACAGGGACTGCAATATGCAGCTGTTTGTGAAGTTAAACTTTAAACCAGAAAGTTCGACTCTTTGTTTCCCGCTCTTTTCCATTCATATTCCACAAAACATGTGTTAATTTTTGATAATTGCGTTATCGTCTGTCAATGTACGGAGCCCATAAGCGATATAATCATATGTTAATTGAAGGGGAACTAACCCCTGGAATTATTGTCCTCTCATTTGGATAAAGAAATAACAGATGAGTAAACTGTTAATATTTTTGCAAAATCAGATGATACGTTCACTGCGACTTTTCTAATTTTCTATGATACTACGATTCCTGCCACAAATAGGGATCTGTGCGGTCGGCAACTGTGGAATAATCTGTGACGTCATGTTGGACAACTCTCCATTCATTCTGTATGCCAATTTTCACATTTTCTTCTTTTTCAGAAAAGTCAACAAACTTGACATTTTTTTTCGCTTCAGTATATATCATGCGTTTGTCAACTCTGCATGTATTTTTTTAAAATAAATATATTGAACTCTTATTTTAAATTTCACATAAATCCATTCTTACAAATCATATTATGCAAATTGAGTTGTCCTCTGTACGTCTCAGATCATTCAGTCAAAGTTGCCGTTCGGACGTATCCCCTTCAGCGGCAGGGATCGTGATATCATTGGCAATTTGAAAATCCATAAATGTCTGATTCTGCTCGAGTTTTCACAGTGTGTTCATCTGTTTTTCTTCAATCATAATAACCAAGCAGAATAATGCCAGGGGTATATGTTCCCCTTAAACATGTTAAATGTGTGTCGAGACGAGGGAAACACGATACATACCGCGCACAGATGGCCCGCAACGGCATCAGGAAGTGTTTCAAATTATCTTTGATCTTTTGATTGTACATTTCATTAAAACATGATTATTAATGAGACATCAATCATAAATATTGTCTCTGTTTGCCTCCTTATTCATGTTATACTCCCTCACATGTTATATTTGTATTGTTGAATGTTTGTAGAAATTATAGTCGGCAATTAATGGAGATAAAATTTTATTTCGTAAAGCGGAAATGAATAGTTTGTATGATGATTATTTAATAATTCTCCCCTATCACGCTACATACTCTTAAACAACATGGGCATCATGTTGTATACAGCCAAATGTAAACAGATTTTCACCTTCTGTGTATATTTTTTCAACGGGGGAAATTGAAACCCATATGATGTCAAATAACAATATGAAGATTTAAGCGAACAATTTTGTGGAAAGTTATACCCGGTGATGTGGTAAACTTGCCCAATTATTTTTGGAGTACGCACATTTTAGCCTGATCCTAAGCCTTATTGAAATTTGAATGTGGATTAAGTTCGTATAGTTTGGGTACTCCAGCACCTAAAAATATGTATATTTTTTATCATTCTATGTTTTGTATCGAAGATTTTGATGAACAAAACTCTCATATAAAATGATCTGTACCGTCATTTGTACGTTTTGCTGAACTTTTCATAAAAAAGGACAATTGTTTAAATCATATTGAAAAAAAAAATATATATGCCACAGTATATCATCAATAACTTAAGTTTGTGGATCGAACACAATAATTGAATATAGATGAATTGAATTGAATTGAATTGAATTGAATTGAATTGAAATGAATTGAATTGAATTGAATTGAATTGAAATGAATTGAAATGTTTGGTGAGGGCTATATACATCGGTTAATATCTTACAAAGTGAAATATGAAGCAATACTTCAATAACATAATACAATATTCTTCGTCATAACCCTTTTCTGTGTGGGAGTGGGCATCGCTTCCTATACATGCTAAATGTGAGAATTCAAGCAGTAAATACAAACAAATTGCAGTTCACATTCAACTCCAATTTAAAAATTCATGTGAATTTCTAAAAGGGAAGTTACACTCGTGATCCCGTTCAGAAAATACTTTCGGAAATATCAATTTCCACCGGTTTTCGAAAGAATGTAACTATTCGGAGTTCTCGCAAATATTTGATTAATATCATTCGGCAATGTTGATACCTTAACAAATATTGTTCCAACATGTGACTTTAAGAGTTGTATTATCTATCACATCTACAGCTTTTGAAAAGGTCACATGGTGCGGATTTGGCATTGGAGTTCAAGTATGTGCGTAAAAGGAAACAATATTCCTCTCTGCTGATTAAAGTGTGATGAAAAAGTTGTCAAAGATGGTGCGTTATCTTTTAATAAAGAGCTTGAAATAACGATTTTTGAGCATGTGGGATAATCTTTGTGATCAGTTGGACCATCTTATCGTGGAGTTATGTCATTATTATGAATCCAAAGTGATAATTATTTGAAAAAAAAATATTATAAGATTTCACGCCTTATCAAACCTTGATCATTAAATTAGGATCTCCTGGTTGAATGGATTGCCAACTTACGCTAATCAAAATCAACCTGTACTGATGATCAAAATTAATGATAAGTGAACTCCAATTGAAATTAAAGATTACCGGACAAGAAATTGATTGAGACGTATTAATCTAATCGCATTGAGAGTTTCAGGCCATAAATGTTTCAGATACGGTATGAAAAATTCTTCCAGATATTGCTAAGGGGGTGTTGCTAGAAAGTTGCAATTATTTGCAAATCAACTGCAACTCAAGTCCTAAGTGGAAAGCGCATTTTCATTTGCGCGCTTTCTGCGCTTTTAAACAAAAAACAATCGATTGGCTAATTAATCGCAATCTTTCAGCACTACCTCCTAAATATTACAAATAATTTTTTGTTAATTTCATCTCATATACAACAACATGTAATGATGGGAACAATCAACGCTCTTTTTTTCATGCGATAGCAAATTATCATTAAATCACCAGCTGGCCGGGCCTATAAATGCTTCGTCATTGTTTTTACAAATTGGTCTTTCCTTCGTCGAAAATAGAATACATTGATTTTTTTTTTTTTGCAAAACATTTTTCTGTCATTGTTCTGATGATGAAAACCTTCGATCCTCAGAGTTGTTTGTTCGTAAAAAGGAAATCTCCGTACAAATCTCCAGCAGATGGACCGGGGAGAGAGGCTGTACCTGGCTATGTTTCTAGGGGTGTATCCAGTGGTACAATATAAGCCCCGGTCACATAGAGGCCCGGAAGCAACACGATTGAACACGATTCTTTGTTAAGTTCACTGTTAACTGCCTTTAAAAAAGAGTCGGGTTGAATCGTGTTGCTTAAGGACCTCTATGTGACTGGGGCATTACGAAAAGGCGGGTTTGATATGATATATTCATATTTTTACTACATACAATTCTTGTATTTCGGTTTACATAATATATCACTTGTTGCTATGTTGGGCAAGCCTCGGGTAAGCTTTAGGGTTGTCAAGAACAACCTTTGTGTTAGAGGTAGGCCTATGCATAGAATTTGCATATTTTAGTAAACCCGCCTATTGCCCATCATCACCACCAATTGTACAAATTCTGATTATTCATACAATAGAAAAAATACTGCTTTGAAAGTTGTTACAAATTATTTTGTTATGTACAAATACCTGGTTGAATTATTGTTATCATATCAAAAGATGGGCTGTAAAATGACAACAAATCAGTTCTTATTTCAGGGAAGTCGCAGAATATCCCCCTTTAAAATGCATCTTAATTATATGGCACTTTTAAGCATGACATGGATCTGCTTAAATGTAACCATGTACGCACGTGGTTACATTCAACAGATTGTTTTCATAGAAACCGTCCAAAATAAGAGTTTGATAAATTCGGTCGATAAATTGCAGCAGATTCTTTTTTCACGCTTTTAATTATTCAAGGTATATTAATTGAACACGTCATGCAGAGCATATTATTACATTCAATTGAAATAATAACAGAAAACATATATAGATATGAATATAATATTTAATTGCTTATTTCGTAACCCAATCATTTCCGGACAAAATTAATCTTATCATTGAATGTAATTTATTTTTCATAGTTTTCTTTGAAAAGTTAAAAGTTATCTTCTCAGATAGAGTTACAAAGAACGGAACTCCTTTTTCATGAGGTTCCATCGTTTCATTAAGTAAAAATGAATATTCTTTCTAATTGTTGCAAATTCGAAGTTAGCTATTTCAAGAGCTCGAGTTACAAAGAAAAAATTCTCAAAAGAAACAGGATTTGAAGCTATCAACAGCATTGCTGCTATCCATGTTACGATTAATATCACTGTTCTAATATGGGATTAAGGCGATGACATGATTAACACTACAAAAAAGATGAAGAATGAAATTAGAAAATATAAATAACTTCCTAATTAAGCTTTTACAATGGCTCTATTACAAAGAAGACATTTCCTTTCCAGTTATTTTGGAAAGAAATGACGAACAGGCGTATATAAGCGTCGAATATTTTTGTTTACTGAGGGGGGGGGGGGGGGGCTCCGTTCTGTCATCCGCTACACACCTAGGAAAACAAAATATGCAACAATCATGACACTGAGAACACCTTTTGGGTGAACTATTGCACATCTTTGGTGAAAAATTGAACCACAAAATCAAACTTTTGCATTCTGCATAGTGCTCAGATGATTCGAACCCGCACCTTTGAGGATTGGATTGCCTGTTTCTAGTGTATCAAATGCTCCCTTGCATAAACTCATAAACGATGGTACGTCTTTACAGGATATAAAACAATGACTCCAGTGACACAGTTTCCATTCGAGGCTGTCAGAAGGTACAATATTGCACCTTTTCGAGAGTTTGCACCCTTTATGTGAACATTAAAGAGTCCAATATGGCACGTTTTAAAGCTTTGCCACAGACTGCACATTTTCGCGAAACTTTCACCCTTCGTGCACCCTTTGTTCTAAGTGTGTCGAACCGTTGTGGTATCTTGAATGGGCAGTTGTTTACTTACGGTCCAGTTTCTTTGTCATTTCATTTCATAGTGGAACTGGAAAACAGAATACCTCCTATTAATTTTCTCTCTGACTCACTAATATTTTAAAACCCTTTTGCAGAAAATATCATAATGGAGGCTTTCTTCCGTGATAACATCCATTCTGTGTCATGTAATTGGTAATTGTGAACGTTGGAAATGAAATATCAAGGACAAGTTACATAGATTTGTTGACATGAAAATGGAATGAGCTTGCACGAGTGTCGTTGTTCACCGACACATAGAAAAAAGGATACACATTTGTATACCTAGGGGTACAATCTGAAGTAACACCGGTTCAACCCGAAGAGTTGTACTCAAAAAGTTCAAAGTATACCCTATGCTGAGGTCCAAAGTCGTACCCCAGCATAAAGTACAACTTTGAATTTTCAGGGTACCCTATAGGGTTACAAATTGTACCCATATTTTTCTGTGTATTTTTTTTTTCACTTCGATTAATTACCATTACGTGTTTGGTAAATTGAAAATGTATTTCAATACTGCAAACATCCCCCCTCCCCCCCCCCCCTCTCTCTCTCTCTCTCTCTCTCTCTTTCTCTCTCTCGTTAAATTAGATGTGTTAGAGTGAGATATAAATTACTGGACGTGTGTGTGCAAAAGGAATGGCGACGGGGAAAGAATGGGTTGTAGTGCCAAATAGTTAAACCGCCTGGGTGTTAATCTAACACCGTCAGTATAAGCGGTTTTGGGGGGTTTTGTTGTACCTTATATATTTTTTTCTAAATAAGATTGTAAGAAATTTAGAATGCGGGTCATACAATTACAATAATTCTACAAATTGTAGGTAATAGAGAATTTATAAACGCCCTTTTTTAATAGAAACAAACCCGTTGACGTCAAAATACATTATCTTCTTTCACTGAAGTCGTCAATCAATTCATTTGAATGGGAAATTACTCATCACTCACTAACATACTCCTAATCTCAGGAACTACTTCAGACATGAATTCTGAATCATTATTATCATCTTTATGACGTTAGTCTTGTTTCAATAACTTGATAGAGCGTGCTTCAGTCATGAGAAGGAATTCCTAAATTATGAAAGAAGAATGTAAAAATAGTTAAGAACACCAGATTAATTGTCTGATTGTTCGGTTTTGAAGAATACTTTTTACTTCAGGATCTACTTGAATTCTACATGAATTCTGAATCATTATTTTCATATCTGTAGTCTTCTTCCAACATAATTCAGTTTTTGATGAGTGTGATTCATTCATCAAAATGAATTGCTAATTAAATAGTAAAATAAGAAAGTTAAAAACAAACTTAAGAACAGCAGATTGATTGCATCAGGTTTTGGAAAAGAATAAACGAATTTCATGGACACTGACTCGTTTTGGGGCATGTATACATCAAACAAAGAATGTGACAGCATATAACAAAATTGTCTTACAAAATTATATGATTTTAGAATTTAATTTAATTTGGAACATTTGTCATATTTCCCCAAAAAAGACAGCAAAAAAAAAAAACACGTCTATGTATTTCCATGATCTTTAAAGTTGTTTTTTTTTTCGTTCAACCTCTGCCAAATATGGGTTTATAATTGTTATAGTTGTTTATAATTTCTCGGCTCTGTTCATTGAAACAGAACAGATTTTTTTTTCAAAGACGATCTGCCATTTGAAAAGACTACGGGTATTTGATCTACCTATTTAATTTTTGGCGCGAATCCAGAGTAGACTGGTCATTTCGCTTCTGATGTCTATGTTTTAATGCCCAGTGTATAGACCGGATCTGTTCTCCCATGTTGAAATCTTTCCGGCATCTATTAACGCTGTCCGCATCTATGACATCATGATAACATGGATGTGGACAGAATGGGAAAGGGGGTGAAGATGGGGGATGGGGGAGGGGGGAGGGATCTAGGGATGCCATGTTGGTATACCATGTTTGTGTATGCGTCTGTGTGTGTGTGAATTGGTGTGGCGAATTGCATGTTTTCGAAGGGAGAAAAAGGAAAGCCATATATATGAAAGATGGGATACAGAGAGAGAGAGAGAGAGAGAGAGAGAGAGAGAGGGGGGCTCTCAAAGTACCCCTTTTAGAGCATACCCTCTCACCTCACCCCCATACCTCTGTCTTCCCTCCCACTCCCACATCTCACTTCCATCATATCCCCTTCTCCTCCCTCATCTAATACATCACCCCCCCCCCCCCCCCAATTCCTCATCATGCCCCAGAACCATTGCACCTCTTGCCACCCCCACTTCGTCTTCTTCCGCACCATTCTTTCATGCTACTCTCTGTTCATGCTCACACTCTCACATCCCCTATCACAAGTCTCCCTACCCACCTACTCTTTTCTTCCTATACTCCATCCATAACATCTCCCCCACACGCTTCCGAACTAGTCCACCCTCTCATCTCGTTCCCCTCCTCCACCCTATCTTTCTCATCCGCTTTTTCACCCCTCTCATCATCACACCCTCTTCCGTAACATTTTGCGATCCCCATAGTAACCAACCGTAATTGCCGCCCATCCTCGTAACTTCGTCCCGCCCTTTTCCCATTTTCTTCCCATCAACCTATACTACTCTAAAGATAATGCCACTTGTACCCCTTATTCTTCCCTTATTGCCTCCCACCGCATCTACCCATTAGTTCACAAGAACACAGGCCTTCTAATCTGTCACTCCCCGTTACTCCCAATCGCCGCCATTTTACGTCACTCCCATATCAACACTACCAAAAATGTATCTTCCCTCTCTTTAAAAGCAACCAACCTTACCACCCAACCTCGCTACTCCACAATGCCTTGTCCCCAGTTTGTCCCCATCCGCCTATACTCTCAAGTCAATCTCACTTGCACCCCTTTTACCCCTCGAGACCAAACCCACTTATCTGTCGCTCCCCATTACTCCCTATTGCCGCCATTTCACGTCACTCCTGCGGCGCCCATATTAACGCTTCCAACAAGTAACGCCTCCCTCTAGAAATATCAGCAAAGCAAGCCTTTTTTAACAGAAGTTTGTCCTTATCAGAATTTACGGTTAGGTTTTTTTTCGCATGAATGGGCACAATGTTTGGGAAATTTAGATTCTTTATGTGGAAAATTTTGCGAACCCCATTTTGGTGAAAGCATTATTTTTCAATCTGACCTTGTAAATGTCCATATTGATAGCGTATAATCATGAATATATTTTCTACTCAATTAATACCGGGTAAATATGACAATCATCTTTTGATGTTTGCATGCTCGGCATTATAGGCAGTTTGTTTTTTACATATAAGCAAGCCAGAGAGGTGAACGAAATTTCTGCCAAATTACTTTGCTGAAACTCACTTTACAAAAAGTTGTGTTACTCTAAGAAAGCTGTGTTTACGTTTTGGACGCGTTAAATGGGGTAAATGCTCCCACCAATCTCATTACACCCACATGCCCACCTCAATCGCCACCCTCATAGCTTCGAGAATATTATGAAATGAGTTCGAGCAGAACACGGGTGTTATCTGCAAGTTGCAGGGGATGATTGTGCATCCTAGCCGAAGCTCATTCAAAATATCATGAATACATGATTACATGTGCATCAACATCTGTCATGTGCTCAGGATTTCTTTCAACAAAGGTCTTAAGAAATAAAATAAACTGTACTTGAAATATGATTATCTCATCGAAACTTATAGCAATAAGGCTCAGAGCAATCCTATTTGGATTGAGTCCAATTCCAAGATCCGTTTGAAAACCAACAATCATCTGGCAACTTCAGTTTGAATGACAAAGACCTTTCGAGAATTATCTGTTATTGTCATTTACATTTCGCTTTTCCTTTTTTGATAGATGTTTATTCACTTTGAAAAGAAAGTCAGGGACCATTTTTACTATATTCGACAACATTTCTGGTATTTTTAGATACACAGGGCGCCATACTTTCTAGTCCTCATCTTTTGAAATTTTCTATTTTCTGTTTTTTGTTTAATTTCTGTTGTTGTTGTTGTTGTTGTTTAAAAGACTCTCATTATTATTTTATATTTTGCAGTTCTATTTTTTCGCAAAACATTAAAGTTAACCCGCTCTATCCAATTATTTTGCGAAAAAAATCGTTTATTGCAAACAATTGTAATTCCTTCTAAAGACTTCGTTTAAAATTAATTTCTTGGAGTAAGGTCTTTTCCTTAAAATAAGCGTAAGAGTCTGCCCCCCCCCCCCTCC